>JAMKCH010062911.1:0-34251 GCA_023653785.1 Ophioderma brevispina
AGTTTCTCTTCAAAAGTACTTCTAAAGATAAACAGTGGCCCTTTTGCAAAGAGGTGAACAACATCCAGCACATTCCTAAGATCTAAAACATTTCATATAACATAAATTTGTAAACAATCTTGTAAGGAGGGGTAGAGTGTAAATCAAATGAGGGGGTTGCGATCAAACAGAATCAAGAAGATAGTGATCCTCATTTTAAAAGTACTCCCTCAAAAAGGGGTGCTTCGATTTAACTACAAAGTTTACTGTTTCAGGAGCGGGGGAAATCAAATCTGTGTTTGATGGGTATTGCCTCTCAGTTTAACTGTATCATGTGTATAGTGCGTAACAGCGACCTCCTGCCGTTTAAGTCTATATTGACTTCAAAATCCGTCGGGATAAGTGGATTAACCCCGCAGTAAAATAGTTGTAATTTCGCAAGTAACGGTCCATTTAGATTAATATTTTGACCAGGGCATAGCCTTCAATATTTCGGTGGACGTGCATTACATCGCCCTCCTACCGTTAAGTCTTTGAAAAAGACTAGCATTCGGGAGGAACTACATCGTTTTAACTGCAAAGTTTACTCTTTCAGGGAGGGGGGAAAATCAAATCAAACAGTGTGTTGCCTCCCTCAAATAGTAAACCGCAGTCAAACTTTGTGGGACGGGATGGAAAAATCAAATGAGGGGATACCTCACTAAATAGTAAACTCTCGTGTTTACAAACGAGGCATTACAAGATAGGACGAAGACTATTTTTAGTGGGTGTGCATCGTTGTAACTGCAACGGGTTACTATTTCAGGGGGAAATTAAATCAAACAGTGCTGCCTTCCTCAAATAGTAAACCGCAGTAAAACGTTTGTAGACGGGGTTGAAAGTAGCATCTAAGGAGGGGGGCGCTATCAAAACATATCAAAAAGAGTATTTCAGGGAGGAGGTGCCTTGTTTTAACTGCAAAGTTTACTATTTCAGGGAGGGAATTACATCAAAACAGTGTGCCTCCCTCAAATAGTAACCGCCGTTAAAATTTGTGGAACCGGATGAAAGGTAAATCAATGAGGGGGAGTCTCGCCTCACTCAAATAGTAAACCCCGTGTTTTTTTTTTTTGTTTTTAAACGAGGGATAACAAAGATAGGGTGAAATTTACTATTTTAGCGGGTTCTGTTGTGCTTAGTTTTAACTGCAAACTTTTACTTTTAGGGGGTGTTGTGTTTATATTGTGGGAGAGGGTCCTCGTTTTAATGCCAAGTTACTATTTCAGAAGGGAGGGGGAAGCAAAATCACAGGAGTAGTTAGGGAGAGAATTATTAACCTACGAAATAGAGTGAGCTAGTTTGGAAAGACCCCCCACACACAACTGTCACGTTTCTAGTTAAAAACGTGTGGTAGACTGCAAAGTTTACTCTTTCAGGAGGGGGTATCAATCTTGCAGTGAGGGTGCATCGTTTTGTAGTGAAGTTTATATTTCAGGGAAAGGAACCATATGTTTATTTTTGTAAAACGTTTTGTTAAACCAAATCAAGAATCGAGTGTTGCATCTTGTAAAGAGAAACGCTTCCTACAACGGGGTGCCTCGTTTTGTAACTGCAAAATTTTATTCAGGTTTTAACTGCAAAAGTTATATTGGTAAACAGTGTTGTGGAAGGGTGGGAAAATATAGTAAAACCGCAGTTTTAACACGTTTTTGTGGGAGGGGTTGAAATAAATCAATGAGGGGGTGCTATCAAACGGAATCAGACAAGAGTGATGCCTCAATTTTAAAGAATCCCTCCCAAAAGGGGTGTTTTAACTGCAAAGTTTATGGGTGAGGGGTGCTCCCTATTTTAACCACAAGTTAATAAGTGCTTACGGTAGGGAGGGGAAATCAAATTAGCCTCGTTTGAAATGCAAAGTGTACTATTCGGGGAGGGGGAAATCAAATAAAGGAGATGGGCCTCCCTCAAATAGTAAACCAAAGTTAAAACGTTTGTGGGACGGGGTGGGTGGAAGTAAATAAAATGGGGGGTGCTCTCAAACAAATCAAGAAGAGTGGTGATGCCTCGTTTTTAAAGTTAAAACGGTTTGGTGGAGGGGTGAAAGAAAATCAAATTAGGTGTGATATCAACGAATCAAGAAGAGAATGATGCCTCGTTTTCAAGTACTCTCTCAAAAAAAGGGGAGGGCTCATTTTTGGAAAAAATACGGGTCAGGGACCGGGGGGTGGAAAATCATATCTTGTGTGAGGGGTGCCTATTTTGACCGTGAAGTGTACTTTTTCGGGGAGGGGGAAATCTAATCAAAGAGTATTGCCTCCCCCAAATAGTAAACCGTAGTTAAAAAGTTTGTGGGACGGGGGAAAGTAAATCAAATAAGGGGGTGTGTTATTGTTAATTTAAAACCAAATCAAGAAGAGAGGGATGCCTCGTTTTAAAGAACTCCCTCCTACAAGGGGTGGCTCGTTTTAACTGCCAAAGTTTACTTAAGGTTTTAACTGCAAAGTTTAATATTGTTAAAGTTTGTGGGACGAGTGGACATGTGGGACGGGTGGAAAGTAATTCAAAGGAGGGGGATGTTATATATAAACCAAATCAAGAGGAGAGTGATGCCTCGTTTTAAAGAACTATGGTGAGAATTATGTCCCGGGCAGGATGTGAAACCAGAGAAAACTCTGGTGGAGGTTCGCAGCGATTCTGACGTTCAAAATCGATCGCCCGACAGGGATGGGGTGGAAAGTAAATACAATGAGGGGGTGTGCTATCAAACCGAATCAAGCATTAGAGTAGAGCGATGCCTCGTTTTAAAGAAACTCCCCTCAAAGGGGGGCCGCTTTTAACTGCAAGTTTACTGGTTCAGGGAGAGGAATCAATCAAACAGTGTTGCCTCCTTCAATAGTGACCGTACTTTAAAAGTTTGTGGGAAATGTTTGCCTCCCTCAAATAGTAAACTTCGTAGTTAAAAAGAGGCACTAGAAAGATATCATAGAGTGATGTCAAAAGTTACTATTGTGGGAAATCGATGAAGTTGTCTCGTTTAACTACGACGTTTTTTAAAGTTAACTCAATGGAGGGGTTGCTATCAAACCGAATCAGAAGAGAGTGATGCCTCGTTTTTAAGAACTCCCTCCTACAAGGGGGTGACCTGTTTTTTTTTTTTAACTGCAAGTTTTCAGGGGTTAGCTGCAGTGTTGCTCCCTAAAATAGTAAACGCCGTTTTTTTTTTACAAGTTTGCTAGGACGGGGTGGAAAAGGAAAATAAATCAAATGCAGGGCCGTGCCAGCATATGAATAAAAAGAGGGAGAGATGCTCGTTTTAGTTTGTTATTATTTGAGGGAATGGAATCCAAATCACACGTAGGTGAGGAAGGAGAATTTAAAAATTGTTTATTCATTAACCGAATCAAATAGAGAGTGATGCCTCGTTTGGAAGACCACAACGATTGAAGTTGTAGTTAGGTGACTATTCCCTAAAGATGGGCGATGTTTACTATTTGAGGAATGGGGGTGCTCGTTTTAAACTACAAAATACTAGTTCAAGTACCCAGGTTAAATGTCTCCTTTATTTTAGAGTAATTGTAAGCAGTGGCGCACCAATTTTGCAACTGGTATAGTAGGGACGTGCACGAGCTATACCTAGGCCAAAAATCAGAAAAATTCCATTACGGGAATCTTGCCATATAGGACTACACAGTCGTGATTTGTATGTTACTAGCGGCCTTCCATATGCCCCATTCTCCATCATTAGAAACGACGGTAAACTAGATTTGAAAGAAAATCATATTGCCCGCAATGAAATTGCATTTCACAGGATTGAATGAGTCAGTGCGTGGGTGACATAATTGAATTTTTGTTTTATTATGTTTTTTTTTCATTAATAAATGGACTGTCAAACAGCTGTGTTAGGAGGGTGTGCCTCGTTTTCCACTGCAAATTTACAAACTTCAGGGGGGACGGGGGTGTCTCGTTTTACACTATTTCAGAGGGGTAAATCAAAATCAAACAGTGTTGCATCCTCAAATAGTAAACCGTTAGTTAAAAACGTTTTGTGGGGTAGGAGTGCTCGTTTTAACTGGCAACGTTGTATATATATGGAGGGGAAATCTAATTAAACGAGTATTGCCTCGGTTTAGAGAGTCGTGACCCTCCCTCCATAGTTAAACTTTGTTGTTTAAAACGAGGCACTAGAAAAATAGGGGGGATTGTTTCTTAGTGTACACGGGTGTAGTGATGTCGTATTTAAATGCGGTTGCATCCCGCGAATATATAGAATCGTAATTTTAGGAGGCATACAACTATCTACACCCACGTTTTAACTAAAACGTTTAAACATTGTGGCGAGGGAGTTCTTTTTTAAAAGAGGCATCACTCTTGCTTCGGTTTGAGGACACCACCTCATTTGATTACTTTCCAACCAGTCCCAAAAACGTTAAATTACGTTTAATTGTGAGGGAGGCAACCACTCTGTTGATGTTCCCAATCCAAGATTAGTGAAGTGTGCAGTTAAAATGAGGCACCCTTTCTCAAAAAATAGTAAACATCACACCGAATATTAAAGTTTGCATTTACCGTAAAGTAAGTTGCAGTAAATGGGCATATGGAGGCCCCGCTCCGCTATATAAACAACAAATCACGATTGTGTAGGCCTATATGGCGAAATTCCGTAATGAATTTCTGATTTGTTGCAGAGGGTAATAGCTCTGCCCACGTCCCTTTACTTTACCAGATGTCAAAATTGGTCGCCATGACTGAAAAATACCTCAAAAATAAAAGAGACATTACTGGTGGTACTTGAAATAGTAAAAATTTTAGGTAAACGAGGCACCACCTCCCTCAGAATAGGTAAACCTGGCCATATCTTTAGGGAAATAGTAACACTAACTAAAACTTAACAAATCGTGGGGGGGTCTTTCAAAAGAGGCACACTCTCTATTTGATTCGGTTTAAGAATAAAAAGTTACTTCTCCATCCTCAACTATATGTGTGATTGGATTCACTACCCAAAGAACAAACTTGTAAATTAAACGAGGCATCGCTCTATTTTTTAGTCATATTGATGGCCACGGCCCTCATTTGATTTAGTTTCCACCCGTCTACAACGTTTAACGGCGGTTACTATTTGAGGGATGGCACCCTGCAGCTAAAACCTGAAAAGTTGCAGTTAAAACGAGGCACCCCTTTGTAGGAGGTGTTTTTTTTTGAGTTCTTAAAACGAGGCATCAATCTCTTCTTGATTCGGTTTGATAGAACCCCTCCATTGATTTAGTTAAAACGTCGTAGTTAAAAACGAGACAACTCATCGATTCGCCCACAATAGTAAATTTGGAAGCACTTATTAATCTTTCTAGTGCCTCATTTTAACTACGAGTTTACTATTTGAGGATGGCAACATTCCCACAAAACGTTTTAAGTACGGTTTTATATTGAGGACGGCAACACTGTTTGATTTGCATTTCCCTCCCTGAACGTAAACTTTGCAGTTAAACGATGGCACCATTTTGGAGGGAGTTCTTTAAAACGAGGGCATCGCTCTAATCTTGGATTAGGTTTTGATAGAACCCATCATGTGATTACTTTTCCACCCCATCCCTGTCGGGCGATCGATTTGAACGTCAGAATCGCTGCGGACCTACACCAGAGTTTCCTCTGGTTTCATCCTGCGCGGGCATCATAGTTCACCCCAGTTCTTTAAAACGGGATCACTCTCTCTTGATTTGGTTTGCAATAAACTCCCCTCATTTGATTCCTTTCACCGTCCCACATTCCACTCGTCCCACAAACAGTTTAAACAATAGAAACTTTTCAGTTAAACCCTGAGTAAAACTTTGCAGTTTTTAAAAACGAGGCACCCTTGTCGGAGGGAGTTCTTAAAAACGAGGCATCACTCTCTTCTCGATTTGGTTTGATAGCACACCCTTATTTGATTTACTTTCCAACCGTCCCACCAAACGTTTAACTACGGTTTAATATTTGAGGGAGGCAAACCACTTTTGATTTCCCCCCTCCCAGAAATAGTACATCGCAGGGCAAATGAGGCACCCCTCACACAAGAGATGATTCCCCACCCCGCCCCGTCCCTGAAACAGTAAATTTTCCAGTTAAGATGAAGCTCTCCCCTTTTCTTGGAGAGAGTACTTGATAAACGAGGATCATTCTTTCTTGATTCGGTTGATAGCAACCCATAATTTTGACTTCCACCCCTCCCAAAAACGTTAAACCTTTTTTTAAACGAGGCATCACTCTCTACTTGATTCGGTTTGAGGCACCCCCCTAATTTGGAATTTACTTTCACCCATTCCCACAAAAGTTTTAACTACAGTTATATTGAGGGTAGTTGGGAAATACTCTTGATTGATTTCCCCTCCAGAAAATAGACACTTGCAGTCACAAGAGGATGATTGATTCCCTTCCCTAATAGACTATAAACTTGTGGTTAAAATTAGGCACCTCCCACATAAACTTTGCAGTTAAAGCACCTTTTGGAGGGACTTTTAAAACGAGGCAACATTCTCTTCTTGATTCGATTTGATAGCACCCTCATGGATTACTTTCCACTCCTCCCACAAAGTTTTAACAATTAGAAACTTTGTAGTTAAAAACCTGAAGTAAAATTTGCCAGGTTAAAACGAGGCAAACCCATTGTAGAGGGAGTTCTTAAAAGGAGGCCAAATTCTATTCTTTGATTGTGGTTTTAAAATAAGCGTTTTAAACTAGGTTGACTTTCTCTGAAAGGGTTACCTTACGCAGTAAAACCGAGGCACCCTCACTGCAAGATTGATACCCCCTCCTAAAGAGTAAACTTTGCAGTCTTCTAAAACACGGTTTTATTTAACTATAAACTTTAAAATTGTTTGTGTGTGTGGGGGGGGGGGGGTCTTTAAAACGAGGCATCACTCTATTGATTCGGTTAATAATCTCCCTAACTACGCTGTGTTTGCATTTTCTCCTAACCTTGAAATAGTAAAATAGCAGTTAAAACGAGGCACCCTCTCCCAAATAGTAAACATCACCCCTAAACTATAAAGTTGCAGTTAAAACGAAGCAACCCCCTCCTAAATAGTAAAACTTCACCTATCTTTGTTCTGCTCGTTTGACGGGGTGTGCTATTTGAGTGAGGCGACCCCCCCCCCCCAGTGATTTTATCTTCCATCCCGTCCCACAAAATTTTAACGGCGGTTTACTATTGGGGAGGGCAACACTGTTTGATTTGCATTTAAATTCCCCCCTCCTGAAATAGTTAAACTTGAGTTAAAAAACAAGGCACCTCCTCCCGAAATACTCCTTTTTGTTATGTGGTGATAGCGCACCCCTCATTAGATATACTTTCAACCCCGTCCCCCCAAACGTTTTAACTGCGTTTTCTTTAAACGAGGCATCACTCTATTCTTGATTGGTTTGATATATAACATCCCATCATTTTGAATACTTTCACCAGTCCCACATTTACCACTCGCCCCACAACATTTAACAATAGTAAACTTTTCAGTTGTTATAAAACATGAAGAGTAAACTGCCAGTAAAACGAGGCACCCCTGGTAGAGGGAGTCTTTAAAAACGAGGCAGTCACTCTCTTCTCGATTTGGTTGATAGCACCCCTTATTTGAATTTCTTTCCACCCGTCCCACAAACGTTAACTACGGTTTACTATTTGAGGGAGACAACACTTTTGATTCCCCCTCCCAAAAGCAGTATTACATTCGCAGGTCAAATGGGCAACCCGCCACACAAGGAGATGATCCCCACCCCCGCCCGTCCCGGAAAAAGTAAATTTCCAGTAAGATGAAGCCCTCCCCTTTTTTGGAGAGAGTACTTGATAAGAGGCATCATATCTCTTGATCGGTTTGATAGCAACCCTAATTTATTTCCACCCTTCCTACAAACGTTTTAACCTTTGAAACGAGGCATCACTCTCTCTTGATTGGTTTGAGAGCACCCCCTCATGTGATTTATTTCCACCCCGTACCACAAACGTTTTACGGTTTACTATTTGGGGGAGGCAATACTCTTTGATTTGATCTCCCCCTCCGAAATAGTAACTTTGCCGTTTCAAACGAGGCTGATTGATTGCCCCTTCCCTAAATAGACTAGATAAACGTTGTGGTTAAAATTGGCCCCCCTCACACCATAAAATTTGCAGTTTTTAAAAGCACCCTTTGGAGGACTTTTTTTAAAAATGAGGCATCACTCTCGTCTTGATTCGATTTGATAGCAACCCTAATTGATTTACTTTCCACGCTCCCACAAACGTTTAAACCAATAATAAACTTTGTAGTTAAAAATGAAGTAAAATTTGCAGTTAAACGAGGCACCCCCTTGTAGAGGGCATTTTTAAAGGAGGCAACAATCTACTTCTTGATTTGTTTAAAAATAACGTTTTACTATGGGTTACCTTTCCCTGAAATGGGAACTTTAGCAGTAAAACGAGGCACCCCTCACTGAAGACGATTGATACCCCTCCTGGAAAGAGTAACCTTGAAGGTCTAACACACGGTTTTTTAACTATTTTAACTTACAAATGTTTGTGGGTGTGGTGTTCTGGGGGGGGGGTCTTTCAAACGAGGATCACCTATTTGATTCGGTTAATAATTCTCACTAACTATCTGTGATTTGCTTTCCCCCCTCCCTGCTGACAAATAGTAACTTGCAGTTTAAAACGAAGGCACCCTATCCCACACAATGTAAACATAACCCCCTAAATAGTTAAAGATTGCAGTTAACGAAGCACACCCTCATAAAATAGTAAACTTCACCCGACTTTTATGCATCGTTTTGACGGGGTTTGTTATTTGAGTGAGGCGACCCCCCCCCCCTCATGTTGATTATCCTTCCATCCCGTACCACAAAGTTTTAACGGCAGTTTAATATTGAGGGAGGCAACACTGGTTGATTTAAAATTCCCCTCCCTGAAATAGTAAACTTTGCAGTTTAAAAACAAGGGCACCTCCTCCCTGAAATATCTTTGTGATATGGTGTGATAGCGCACCCTCATTGACTTACTTTCAACCCCGTCCCACAAGTTTACTGCGGTTCTTTAAAACGAGGCATCACTCTCTACTTGATTTGGTTCTTGAATATATAAATCCCCTATTTTTTGAATTACTTTCCAACCGGCCCAAATTTCCACTCGTCCAACAAACCTTTAACATAGTAAAACTTTCAGTTAAAACCTGAAGTTAAAAAGTAAAACTTGCAGTTAAATCGAGGCACCCCTTGTAGGAGGGAGTTCTTTAAAACGAGGCATCACTCTCTACTTGATTCGATTTGATAGCCACCCCCTTATGTGATTTTTACGTTCCACCGTCCCACAAACGTTTAACTACGGTTTACTATTTGAGGGACGCAACAATCTTTACTTGATTCCCCCTCCAGAACTAGGAATTCCGCAGGTCAAATGAGGCACCCTCACACAAGAGATGATTCCCCACCCCCGCCCGTCCCTGAAACAGTTAATTTTCAGTAATGAAGCCCTCCCCTTTTTTGGAGAGAGTACTTGTTTTAAGAGGCATATTCTCTTATGATTCGGTTTGATACAAACCCATAATTTTTACTTTCCACCCTCCCAACAACAGTTTAACCTTTAAAACGATGCATCACTCTCTCTTGATTGGTTGTTTGAGAGCACCCCCCTCATTTGATTTGCTTCCACCCCGTTCCCACAAACGTTTTACTACAAAGTGTTTTACTAATGTGTTTTTGAGGGAGGCAATACTCTTGATTGATTTCCCCTCCCCGAAAGAGTAAACTATGCAAGTTCAAACGAGGTGATTTGATTCCCTTCCCTAATAGACTAGTAAACTTTGTTTTGTGGTAAAATAGGACCCTTACACATAAACTTTGCAGTTTAGTTAAGACCTTTTGAGGGCAATGTTAAAATGGGAATCATCTCTTCTTGATGCGATTGATGCACCCCTCATTTGATTTACGTTCCAACTCCTCACACAAACGTTTTAACAATAGTAAACTTTGTAGTTAAAACCTGTGAAGAAAAAGTGCAGTTAAAAACGAGGCACACCCTGTAGAGGAGGTTCTTTTAAAAAAAAAAAATGGAGGACAAAATCTGAATTATGATTTGGTTAAAAGAACGTTTTAACTATGGTAACCTTTTCCTGAAATGGTTAACTTCACAGTTAAAACGATGCACCCTCAATGCAAGTTTTGATACCCCCTCCTGAAAGAGTAAACTTGGCAGTCTTCTAAACACCACGGTTTAACTATAAACTTTACAAATTGTTTGTGTGTGGGGGGGGGGGGGGGTTCTTTCAAACGAGGCATCACTCTATTTGATTCGGTTAATCCAATTTCCCTAACTACTCTGTGATTGCTTTCAACCTCCTCTGCGTAGTAAACTGGGCAGTTAAAACGAGGCACACATCTCCACAAATAGTAAACATCACCCCCTAATAGTAAAGCTTGAGTTTTAAAAACGAAGCACATCCTCATAAAATAGTAAAATTCACCCTATCTTTGTAATGACTCGTTTGACGGGGTTTGATATTTGAGTGAGGCGGGACAACCCCCCCCTCATTTGATTTATCTTACATCCCGTACCACAAGTTTTTTAAGGCCGGTTTAATATTGCAGGGAGGCAACAATGTTGTTTAAATTCCCCCTCCATGAAATAGTAAACTTGCAGTTTTAAAACAAGGCACTCCTCCCGAATACTCTGTTGTGATAGGTTGTGATAGCGCACCCCTCATTAGATTTACTGTTCCACCCCGTCCACAAACGTTTTAACTGCGGTTTACTATTGAGGAAGGCAACACTGGTTGATGTAAGTCCCCCTCCCTGTGAAATAGTAACTTTGCAGTTAAACAAGCACATCTCCCTGAAATACTCTTTTTGATAGGTTTGATAGCGCCTCCCTCATTTCATTTACTTTAACCCCGCCCACAAACGTTTTCACTGCGGTTTACTATTGTCCACCCCTTCCACAACGTTTTTAAACAATGTAAACTTTTTGCAGTTAAAACCTGAGGTTAAAATTGCCAGTTTGAGGCCCCCCCTTGTAGGAAGGAGTTATTTAAAACGAGGGGGCAACCACTCTATTCTTGTTTGGTTTTTTAAACAAACGTTTTAAATATGGTTAACCTTCCTGAAATAGTAAAACTTCGCAGTTTTTAAACCGAGGCACCCCTCACTGCAGGATTTGATACCCTCCTGAAAGAGTAAACTGTGCAGTCTAACACACGGTGTAACTATAACACTTTACAAATTGTTGTTGGGGGGGGGTTTTCAAACGGGAACACTCTATTTCATTGGTTAATAATTCTCCCTAACTACTCTGGGATTTGCTTTCCCCCTCCCTCTGAAATAGTAAATTGGCAGTAAAAGAGGCACCCTCTCCCACAAATTGTAATACATCCCCCCTCCTAACTAGTAAAGCTTACAGGGTTTTTTTAAAACGACGCACACCCTCCTAAAAATAGTAAACTTACCTATCTTTGTTAGCCTCGTTTTAAACACGGGTTTGCTATTTGAGGGAGGGACCCCCCCCCCCCCCCCCCCCCCTCATTTGATTTAACTTCCATCCCGTCCACAAAGTTTTAACGTGGCGGTTACTATTTGAGGGAGGAAACACTGTTTGATTTAAATTCCCCCTCATGAAATAGTAAACTGCAGTTAAACAAGGCACCTCCTCCTGAAATACTCTTTTTGATATGGTTTGTAGCGCACCCATCATTTATTTTACTTTCAACCCCTCCCACAAACGTTTTAACTGCATGCGGTTTACTATTTGAGGAAGGCAATACACTGTTGATTTAATTTCCCCCTCCTGAAATATAATAGTAAACGTTGAGTAAACGAGGGCACACCTCCTAAAATAGTAACTCACCCCTTTCTTTGTAATGCCTCGTTTTAAACACGGAGTTACTATTTGAGTGCGGTGTGATCCCCTCATTTGATTTTCTACGGTCCACAACAGTTTAACTGGGTTTACTTATTTGGGGAGGGGCAACATGTTGATTGATTTCCCCCTCCCTGAAATAGTAAACTGTGCATTAAAACAGGAGTTCCTCCGGAATGCTAGGTCTTTTTCAAAGATTAACGGTAGGAGGGCACTCTTATTCGTATCGGACGGAGACTCAACTATAAAAGGCCATGGTCACAAATATTTAAATCTAAATGACCCGTGATTTGAAATTACACTATTTACAGTGCGGTTAATACGCTAAACCCGACGGATTTGAAGTCACTAATAGACTTAACGGCAAGGAGGGCGCTGTTACGCACTATACACTTAAAATGAGGCATCCCTCACACAAGATTTAAGTTTCCCCCGCTCCTGAAACGTACCTTGGAAGTTAACATGGTTTTTTAAAAACGAAGCACCCCTTCGGAGGGATACTTTGAAACATGTTAAATGAGGAATCACTATATTTTGTCTGTTGATAGCACCCACATCATTGATTAACACTCTACCCTCATTAAAAGATTGTTACACTGTAGGTTATTGAAAGTTTTAGATCTTACTTAGGAATGTGCTGAGTTGTTCACTCTTTGCAAAAAGGCCACGTTTTCTAAGTATTTGAAGGAGAAAATATTATTGTTCATCCCGTTTTTGGAGAGGAGAGTAAATGATAAGAGGGCATCATCTCTTTCTTGATTCGGTTTGATAGCAAACCATAATTTTACTTTCACCCCTCCCCAAACGTTACCTTTAAAAGAGGCATCAATCTCTTCTTGATTTGGTTTGAGAGCACCCCCTCATTTGATTTATTCTGCACCCGTTTCCATCCCCACAAAGCGTGTTAACTTACGGTTTACTATTTGGGGGAGGCAATACTCTTTGAATTGATTTCCCCCTCCCCGAAATAGTACCACTTGAGTTTTCAAACGAGGCTGATTTGCTTTCCCCTTCCCTAAATAGCTAGTAAACTTTGTGGTATAAAATTAGGCAACCGCACACATCAACTGTGCAGTTTAAAGCACAAAAACCCCCCCCTTTTGGAGGGGGATTTTTTTTAAATGGGCATCACTCTCTTCTGATTCGATTTGATAACCCCCCGGGGCCCCTCATTTGATTTACTTTCCACTCCCCCACAAAGTTTAACAATAGTAACTTTGGTTTAACACATGAAGTAAAATTTGCAGTTTTAAACAGGCACCCCCTTGTAGGAGGGATTACTTTAAAAGAGGCAACACTTATCTTGATTTGGTTTAACATAACGTTAAACCTATGGTTTTTACTTTCCCTGAAATGGTTACTTCGCAGTTAAAACGATGCACCCCTCACTGCAAGATTTGATACCCATCCTGAAAGAGTAAACTTTGCAGTTCTAACCACACGGTTTAACTATAAACTTTACCAATTGTTTGTGTGGGGGGGGGGGGTTCTTTCAAACGAGGCATCACTCTATTGGATTCGTTAATAATTCTCCTAACTACTCTGTGATTTGCTTTCCCTCTCCTCTGAAATGAAAATTGGCAGTTAAAACCGAGGCCACCCTCTCCACAAATAGTAAACATCACCCCCTAAATAGTAAGCTTGCAGTTAAACGAAGAACACCATCCTTAAAATAGTCAACTTCACCCTATCTTGTTATGCCTCGTTTTAAAAACGGGGTTTGCTAGGAGTGGGGAGACCCCCCCCCCCCCCACCCCCCCCCCCCCCCCATCATGTGAGTTATCTTTTATTCATCCCGTCCCACAAAGTTTTAAGGCGGTTTACTATTTGAGGAGGCAAAATGTTGATTAAAATTCCCCCTCCCAAATAGTAAGATTTGAGTTAAACAGTTAAACAAGGCACCTCTCCCTGAAATACTCTTTTTGATATGGTGGGATAGCGAACCCTCATTAGATTTACTTTCAACCCCGTCCACCAAAGTTTTAACTGCGGTTTTAAATTGAGGAAGGGCAAAAATGATGATTTAATTCTCCCCTCCCTGAGAATAGCAAACTTTGCAGTTAAAACAAGGCACCTCCACCCTGAAATACTTTTGATATGGTTTGATAGGCATGCATTCCATCTTTCATTTCTTTACGTCACCGGTCCACAAAGTTTTAAACGTACGGGTCTATATTTTCCACCCCTTCCAGACAAAGTTTTATACATTGTAAATTAAAAATCAAAAAACTAAAAAATTAAAAAATTATTTAGTTTTTTTTTTAAAACGAGGCACCCACTTGTAGAAGGGAGTGATTAAACGCGGGCAACAATCTATTCTGATTTTTGTTTTATTAAACAAAAGTTTTACTATGGTTACTTTCTGAAATAGTATAAACTTCGCAGTTTTTTAAACCGAGGCACCCCTAACTGACAAGATTTGTTACCCCTCCTGAAAAGAGTAAACTTGCAGTCTAACACCCGGTTTAAATAAAACTTTACAAATTGTTTGTGTGGGGGGGGGGGTCTTTCAAACGAGGAATTCACTCTATTCATTCGGTTAATAATTCTCCCTAACGACTCTGTGATTTGCTCCCCCCCTCTCCATCTGAATTAGTTAAATTGGGCAGTTTTTAAAACGAGGCACCCTCTCCCACAAATAGTAAAACCTCACCCCCTATAATAGGTAAAGCTCAGTTAACGAAGCACACCCTCCTAAATAGTAACTCTCACCTATCTTTGTATGCTCGTTTAAACAAGGGGTTGTGAGTGAGGCGACCCCCCCCCCCCTATTTATTTCCCTTCATCCCGTCCCACAAAGGTTAAGGAGCGGTTTACGATTTGAGGGAGGCAACACGTTGATTTTAATTACCCTCCTGAAATAGTAAACTTTGAATTAAACAAGGCCCCTCCTCCCTGAAACCTCTTTGCTTAGGTTGATAGCGCACCCTCATTTGATTTACTGTCAACCCGTCCACAAACGGTTAAATGCGGTTTACTATTTGAGGAAGGCAACCCTTTTTGATTAATTCCCCCCCTTGAAAG
Source organism: Ophioderma brevispina (assembly GCA_023653785.1). Taxonomy (NCBI): domain Eukaryota; kingdom Metazoa; phylum Echinodermata; class Ophiuroidea; order Amphilepidida; family Ophiodermatidae; genus Ophioderma; species Ophioderma brevispina. Next base: position 14,825 of record JAMKCH010062911.1, read on the forward strand.
ATAATAGTAACACGTTGCAGTTTTAAAACGAAGCACACCCTCTAATAGTAAAATTCACCCTATCTTTGTAATGCCTAGTTTTAAACACGGAGTTACTATTTGAGTGCGGTGATCCCTTCATTTGATTTCCGGTCCACCAAAAGTGTTAACTGAGGTTACTATTTGAGGGAGGCAACACGTTTGATTTGATTTCCCGCTCCCTGAAATAGGAAACTTTGTAATTAACGAGGCAGGCCCGTTCCTCCCGAATGTCGTCTTTTTCAAAAGAATTAACGGTTTTAGGAGGGCGATGTTAGCACGTCGAACGAAGGCTAGGCAATGGTCACCATATTTAACTCGAAACAAATGACGTATTTGAAAATTACACTATTTTACAGTCGGTTAATACGCTAAACCCGACGGATTTGAAGTCATAATAGACTTAACGGCAGGAGGGCGCTGATACGCATATACAGTAAAAATGAGGCACCCCTCAAAACAGATGTAATTTCACCCGACTCCTGAAACATTAAAAGTTGCAGTAAACATGGTAAACGAAGCACCCTTCGGAGGGAGTATTTTAAAACATGTGAAGGAGGAATCACTATCTCTGAGTCTGTTGATAGCCACCTCCCTCATTTGATTTCCCACTCTACCCCTCCTTAAAAGATGTTACAAATGAGGTTATGAAAGTTTTAGATCTTAGGAATGTGCTGGAGGGTGTTCACTTTTGCAAAAAGGCCACTGTTATCTTCAGTACTTTTGAAAAGAGAAGAGAAACTATTTATGTTCATCCCTTTTTGGGAGAGTACTGATAACAGAGGGCATCATTTCTTTCTGATTCGGTTTGATAGAACCCTATTTTACTTCCAACACTCCACAACGTTTAACCTTTCACCGAGGCATCACTCCTTTTTGATTTGGTTTGAGAGCACCCCCTCATTGGAGTACTTTCCACCCCGTACCACAAACGTTTTACAGTTTACTATTTGAGGGAGGCAATCCTCGTGATTTTGAATTTCCCCCCCCCGAAAAATAGACACTTTGCAGTTTCAAACGAGGCGGATTTGATTTCCACTTCCCTAAATAGACTAGTAAACGTTGTGGTTAAATTAGGCAACCTAACAAATAAGCGTGCAGTTTTGTAAAGCACCCTTTTGGAGGACTTTTTTTTAAAATTGAGGCTCACTTCTCTTGATTCGATTTTTGATAGCACCCCGGGCACCCTCATTGAGTTACTTTTCACACTCCTCCCACAAACGTTTAAAACAATAGAAAACTTTTGTTGTAGTTAAAACCTGAAGTAAAATTGCAGTTAAAACGAGGCCCCCCCTTGTAGGAAGGAGTTCTTTAAAAGGGAGGCAACACTTATTTCTTGATTGGTTTTGAAAATAACGTTTTTAACTAGGTTTACTTCCTGAAATGGTTAACTTTCGCAGTTAAAACGAGGCACCCCTCACTGCAAGAATTGATACCCCCTCCTGAAGAGTCAACTTTGCAGTCTAACAACACGGTTTTAAACCTATAAAACTTTACAAATGTTGTGTGGGGGGGGGGGGGCGGGGGGGTCTTAAAACGAGGCATCACTATATTTGATTCGGTAATAATTTCCCTACTACTCGGTGTGATTTGCTTCCCCATCCCTCTGAAATGTAAAATGGCGTTTTTAAATTGAAAATCGAGGCACCCTCTCCCACAAAATAGTAAAACATCACCCCCAAAAGTAAAGTTGCAGTTTAAAACGAAAGCACACCTCTAAAATAGTAAACTTAACCCTATCTTTGTTATACCTCATTTGTGACGGGGTTGCGATTTGAGTGTGAGGCGACCCCCCCCCATCATTTGATTATCTTCATCCCGTCCACAAAAGTTTTTTAAGGCGGTTTACTATTTGAGGAGGCAAACACTGTTTGATTTTAAATTCCCCCTCCCTGGAAACTAGTACTACGCTTGTGCAGTTAAACAGGCACCTCCTCCTGGACAAAATACTCTTTTTGTATGGTTGTGATAGCGCACCCTAGTATTAGTGATTACGTTCAACCCCGTCCCACAACGTTTTTGACTGGGGGTTTTACTATTTGAGGAAGGCAATACTGTTTGATTTAAATTCCCCCTCCATGAAATAGTAAACGTTGCAGTAACCACAAGGCACCTCCCTCCCTGAATAATCTTTTGATAGGGTTTGATTGCGCACCATCAGTCATTTCTTTCAACCGTCCCCGTCCCCAAAACGTTTTAACTGCGGTTTACTATTATTTTCCCCCCTTCCACAAGTTTGAACAATAGTAAAATTTGCAGTTAACACCTGAAGTAAAAAATTTGCAGTTAAAACGACGGCACCCCTTGTAGGACGGAGTCTTTAAAACGAGGCAACACTCTATTCGTGATTTGGTTTAAAACAAACGTTTAACTATGGTTTACCTTCCCTGAAATGGTTAACTTCGCAGTTAAACCGAGGCACCCCTCACTGCAAGATTTGATACCCTCCTGATAGAGTAAACTTTGCAGTCTAACAAACGTTTAACTATAAACTTACAAATGGTTGTTGTTGGGAGCGCGTCTTTCCAACGAGGCATCACTCTATTTATTCGGTTAATAATTCTCCGAACTACTCGGTGATTTGCTTTCCCCTCCCTTGAAATAGTAAACATTGCAGTTAACCGAGGCCCCCTCTCCCACAATAGTAACATCAACCCCTAAATAGTAAAGCTTGCGGTTAAACGAAGAACACCCTCACTAAAATAGTAAACTTCAATTCACCCTATCTTTGTTATGCATCGTTTTAAACACGGGGTTTGCTAGTTGACGGAGGCCGACCCCCCCCCTCATTTTGATTTACGTCATCCCGTCCCACAAAGTTTTTAACGGCGGTTTACTATTTGAGGGGGCAACACTGTTTGATGTAAATTCCCTCTCCCTGATATAGTAAACTGTGCAGTTAAAACAAGGCACCTCCTCCCTGAAAATACTATTTTGATATGGTTGGATAGCGCACCCCTCATTTGATTTACTTTCAACCCCGTCCCACATACGTTTTAACTCCGGTTTACTATTTTGAGGAAGGCAAACAATGTTTGATTATTTCCCCCTCCCCTGAACTATAATAGAAACGTTGCAGTTTTAATAAAACGAAGCACACACTCCTAAAATAGCAACTTCACCCTATCTTTGTAATGCATCGTTTTAAACCACGGAGTTTACTATTATTTGAGTGCGGTGGATTCCCCTCATTTGATTTTCCAGTCCCACAAAGGTTTTAACTGAGGTTAATATTTGGAAGGGAGGCAACACTGTTAATTGATTCCCCCTCCTTGGAAATCAGTAAATTTGCAGTTTTTAAAACGAGGCAGTTCCTCCCGAATTTGCCTAGTCTTTTGCAAAGAACTAACTGGTAGGCGGGCGATTATGACGTCGAACGCAAAGGTAGGCTGGTCACAAATATTTAATCTTAAAATGACGTTATTGAACTTACACTATTTTACAGTGCGGTTACTACGCTAAACCCGACGGATCGGATTTTGAAGTCAAAAATAGACTTAACGGCAGGAGGGCGCTTGTTACGCATATACAGTTAAAATGAGGCCACACCCCACACAAGATTTAATTTTTCCCCGACTCGTGAAACAGAAACTTTGCAGTTGTTAACATGGTTAAACGAAGCCCCCTTTGGAGGGAGAGTCCTTTTAAACATGTTTTAAATGAGGGAGAATCAATATTCTTCTTGATTCTGTTTGATAGCAACCCCTCATTTGATTTACCACTGACCCTCCCTTAAAGATGTACAATGAGTTATTGAAAATGTTTTAGATCTTAGGAATGTGCTAGAGGTTGTTCACCTCTTTGCAAAAAGGCCAATGTTTATCTTAATTACTTTTGAAGAGAAACTATGTAGTGTTCGAACAACTTACCCTTGTTGCTTTCAAATTCAAGTGCTTTGCAAATTTGAGGGATTTTTTTAGTGATAGGTTTGAGGTAGGGATTAAGTATACGCCATGAATCAAGTTTGTTTCACTAGAGTAGGGGGAGTGGGAACATGCAAACACTGGTCAGCAATGAGGGGTTAGAGATGGTTTTCTTGAGCATTGGTAGCTATAGATATTCATTAACAGCTTTAACAGTTTTTTTAAATAAGATTGGCTAGGGCCTAAATATAGACAATTGTTAAAACTTTACAAATTGGGGGGAGGGGGCTCTTTAAAGAAAGGCACCTCTCAGTTGATTTGGTTTAATAAACAAAATTAATTCTCCTCACTCAACAACGTGGGATTGGTTTCCCCTCCTCAAGTAATAACGTGTGCATCCCTTCTATTGATGTGGTTATCCACAATATTACTTCTCCTTCATCAACTACTGTGTGATTTTGGATTCCCTTCTTCAAATAATAAACGTTGTAATTAAACGAGAATCAATCTCTATAACACACGTTTTAACTAGAAAGTTTACAAAACTGTGGGGGGGTTCTTTTTTAACACGAGGCAGGCACTTTTTGATTCTGTTTGATGGCACCCCGCTTTTGATTTTTTACTTACCACCCCTCTTAAACAAACGTTTTAACTATGGTTTACCTTTCCCTGAAATAGTAAACTTCGCAGTTAAAACGATGCACCCCTCACTGCAAGATATGATACCCGCGTGAAAGAGTCAACTTTGCAGTGTAACACACGGTTTAACTATAAACTTTACAAATTGTTGGTGTGTGGGGGGGCTTTCAAACGAGGCATCAATCTTATTTCATTCGCTTAATAATTCTCCCTAACTACTCGGTGATTTGCTTTCCGCCCTCCCTCTTGAAATTAGTCAACTTGGCAGTTAAAACGAGGCACCCTCTCCCACCAAATAGTAAAAAGCACCCCTAAATAGTAAAGTCGGCAGTTAAACGAAGCACACCCTCATAAAATAGTAAACATCACCCTATCTTTGTTATGCATCGTTTTAAACAAGGGGGTTGTATTTGAGTGAGGCCACACTGTTGATTTAAATTCCCCCTCCTGAAATAGTATAAACTTGGCAGTTAAAACAAGGCACCTCCTCCCTGACAATAAGCTTTGGATATGGTTTGATAGCGCACCCCTCATTTGATGTACCTTCATACCGTCCCACAAAGGTTTTACGGCGGTTTACTTTGAGGGAGGCAACACTGTTTTGATTAAATTCACACTCCATGTGAATGAAATAGTAAACTTTGCAGTTACAACAAGGCACCTCCTCCCTGAAATATTTTTGATATGGTTTGATACGCACCCCTCATTGAGTACTTTCAAACCAGTCCCACAAACGTTTTAACTGCATGCGGTTTACTATTTGAGGAAGGCAACACTGTTTGAATTAATTTCCCCCTCCCTGACACATAATAGTAAACGTTGCAGTTAAAACGAAGGCACCCACCCTCATAAATAGTAAACTTCACCTATATGTGTAATGCCTCGTTTTAAACACGGAGTTGACTATTTGAGTGCGGTGAACCCCTCATTTGATTTCCGGTTTCCACAAAGTGTTAACTAAGTTTACTATTGAGGGAGGCACCCACTGTTTGATTTGATTTCCCCCTCCCTGAAATAGTAAAATTTGCAGTTTAAAACGAGGGCGTTCCTCCCGAATGATAGTCTTTTCAAAGAATTAAAGTTAGGAGGGCTATAGGTTATGCACGTCGAACGAAAAGCTAGCATGGTCACACATATTAAAATCTAAATGAACGTTATTTGAAATTACACTATTGTAAGTGCGGTTCATACGAAACCCGACGGATTTAAGTCACTATAGACTTCCAACCAGGGGGGCGCTTGTACAGCAATGACAGTTAAAATGGAGCACCCCTCACACAAGATATTTTCCCGCTCCTGAACAGTAAACTTTGAGTTAACATGTTCAAAACGAGCACCCTTTTTTGGAGGGAGTACTTGAAAATGTTTAATGAGGAATCAACTATCTTCTGATTATGTTTGATAGCCCCCCAGTGGATGTAAATTACCCTCACTTAAAGATGTTACAATTTATGTTATTGAATGTTTTAGATATTCGGAATGTGCTGAAGGTGTTCACCTCTTGCAAAAAAGGCATTGTTTATCTTTTAATACTTTGAAGGAACTATTATTGTTCCAACCACTATCCTTGCTTTCAATTTCAAGTTCTTGCAAATTTTAGGGATATGTTTGTTTAGTGATATGTTAGTGTAGGGATTAAGTATACGCCATGAATAAGTTTCTGTTTCACTAGAGTAGGGGGAGTGACCATGAATAACACTGGTCAGCAATTATTTGGTAGAGATGGTTTCTTTGCGATTGGTAGCTATATGAATAATCATTAACATTCGTTTTAAAAAAGGTTTAAATAAGATTTGTTGGGGGCTCTTTTTAAGAAAGGCACCTCTCAGTTTTGATTTGGTTTAATAAACAAATATTTTAATTCTCCTCACTCAAACTGTTGATTGGTTTTTCCTCCCTCAAGGAATTAAACGTCTGTGCATCCCTCCCCCCTCTATTGATTGGTTTATCCACAAATATTGTTACTTATCTCCCTCAACCTACTGGTGATTGGTTTTCCCTCCCTCAAGTAATAACGTTGTCATTAAACGGAGCCAATCACTCTCTAACACCGTTTTTAACTAGCAAGTTTACAAACTGTGGGAGGGAGTTCTTTAAAACGACCCGGATCACTCTTTTTGATTCGGTTTCATGGCACCCCTCATTGATTTACTTACCAACCCGTCCCACAAACGTTTCAACTACGGTTTACTATTTGAGAGAGGCAAACAATCTTAATGTATTTTTCCCCCCCAAAAACGTTTGCAGTTTAAAACGAGACAACCCTCCCACAATATAAACATCACCCCTGATTGTTGCAGTAAAAAAAATTGATAGGATATCATCCAGATCAGTTGTGAATGATAGGACTATAAAGTCTATAATCTATCAGATATAATCACCCTTGTTTATACTCTGTGACATATCAAAACTATCTGATAGACTATCAAATACTGATAGACTATCAAATTGATAGACTATCATCCACTATCAGTTGTGAATGATGACTATCAGTCTATCAATCATCCGATATATCACCCGTGTTTATACTTGTGACATATCAAAACTATAGCTACACTATCAAACTATTCTGATTAGACTATCAAAATATCAGAGAGACTATCAAAATATCAGATACACTTTCATTTGTATTGTAGAATATCAACAATATCAATTACACTGTATTGGTGATGAAGACATCAGTATATCAATTATAAGAATATATCATCCGTTTATACTCTTGACAATATCAAAAGATCTGATAGACTATCAAACTATCTGATAGCCTATAAATTTGATAGACTATCATCCCCTATCATTTGTGAATGATAGGTTATCAGTCTATCAAACTATCAGCTAGAATCACCCCTTGTTCTATTAATATCGACTCTATATCAAATTTGATGATAGACTATCAAAAATATCAGATTCCACGACATTGTGTTAAAAAAAGTGAGAGACTATCATACACTATCAGGTGTGAATGATCGGAATATCCGTCTATCAATCTATCAGATAGAATCCACCTGTTATACTCTGTGACCTATCAAACTTATCCGATACACTATCAAACTATTGATCGCTATAAAAAAAAATATAAGGAGACAATCATTGTATTGATAGACTATCACAATATAAGATACACTATCATTTGTGAGTAGAATCAGATATCAATCTATCAGATATATCATCCTTGTTTTATACTCTTGACACTATCAAACCATCTGATAGACTATCTAACTATCTGATAGACTATCAAATTGATAGAATATCATCCACAATCAGTTGTGAATGAAGACTATCAGTATCAATCATCAGATATATCACCTTGTTTATACTGATCTACTCACTATCAATTGGGGGAGTGATAGACTATTCAAAATATCAATTACAATTCATTGGGAATTTGATGAAGGGACTATCAAACATATCAGCGACTATCAAAATATCAGATACACATCATTGTGATGATAGACTATCTTTGATAGTATCACTATCAAATAGACTATCAAAATATGCAGATAGACTACATGACATATCAACGGATACTCTATCAAATGATATTTCAATTTATAGCTGAGAGTTATGCATGATATTTAAACAAGAGTCCAATTGGTAGACTATCAAAAATCAGATAGACTATCATGAGATATCAAGGGGCGACTATCCTGATATTTTGATTGGATATATCAATGATAGATGATGAGTAGGAATGATAGGTAATAAAGGACCAATCCATGCAACTGTGACTTGCGTCGGGTATGACTAAAACTGTCGAAACGCCCCCGAGTTTTCTGTACCATGCATAAGCACCAGAAGATACTGGATGCGCCTTGGTGTTTTTTGGTGGCAGCGAGTGGGCAGCACCCAGTAGAGTAAACACACACACAAACCACACACACGGTTTTTGTTAACCCAGAGTCCATGTCTAGGAACAGATTTTTACCCCAGTTGGTGTTAACCCAGCCTGTTATCGTGAAACAGATTACAAACCAGGGTCAAGCAATAGTTGCAGTGACCGGCCTCCAAGGAGCGGAAACCATGGAAACTGAAACTGACTGGGTTCCAATATTTGTGGGCAGAGAATTTTTTTTTGCAAATAAAAGCTTATGGAAGTGTGAAACCGGCTTTATTTTTTTTATCAGTTATTAAGGAACAGCTTAATTGTTTGTAGAGAGTTTTTTGCTCACTGATAATCCGTAACAACAAAGATAACGGTAAAGAACCTAAACTAATAGGCCTAGGTCATGAAGAAGTCCGAAGTCGAGTGGTGATAGAGTGAAATGGCAATAAGGTAAAGTTGATTATTTAAGTAAAGTGAGGATTAGTGTCCAGTAGATTAAGGGGTGACATAAGTTGTCATCTAGATTCGTCTTTGAAAATCGCATCATTAATTAAAAAACAAAAATGGTTTTTGCAGCAAAATATGTGCAAAATTTCCCGAGAAGGTCAATAGTAAATGGATGCCCGAATGTAGACCTTCAGTTCACACTATGAAAATGTGATCACTAGCCGCGAAATGATGGGACTTTGTAAGGTAAAGATTCATATTTAATTGGGGAAAATCGAAACTCCAGCCGACATATTAAAAAGCATTGAATGTGCGTGGGAAAGTAATTTCGTCAGGGATACACTGTTAATTTTGAAGTTGATGAGTTGTATAATGGAAGTTTTCGTTTGATTGAATTTTCAAAACCATGCTATATAATGTTACATTCTTTGAAACAGAAAAGAAATTTAAAATATTTTAAATGCGCCAATATAAGTTTCCCTGGAATGGCAAAATGGCTTTTGTCTGGAGAAAACGATTTTTATCATAAATCGAAGACCTCGATCTCAATACAAAGAAAGTGAAGAGAAATGTTTATCAGTTCAAAACTTTATGTTAACTTTGTATGGAGTATAATTGACGTTAATACCAAACCAAAATGGACATGGTACCTTGGAAGCTCTCCGTATACCTTTTGAAGTTGCAATAAACGTTCTAAAAATGCAAATAAGTCCCGAAAAAACTAAATGCGTTATGTGTATAAAGAAAATATAAACCTAAAATTGCCAAATTGTTTTACAGGGAACTTCTAATTGTAATGCACAAACAAAAATGAAGGAATAAAACAAATAAGACGAGCTAAGCGCCAAACTACATCGCACAAATAATTTTGACTGTCAGTTTATTGCAACATAAACCACTGCTCGCTTGTGACACTTTGTTCATTTTCAAACACGGTTAAAAGGGTTAATTTGTAAGTTTGGAATTAAACCCGAACTAGGCCTAATATTGAGAGAAAAATAGCTACTGCAGGATATTGACTATTCGATCAACCGGACAAGCGAAGTCTCCAATTAATATAATTGGCACCAGTTTAGTCAAACACAGGCGGATATTCATAAATGCATGTTAAAACAGGCCAAAAATTCCCCCATGTCCAGATTTACGTGGACACGTGTACACATACCGTTCAAACTTCGGAAGCGTGTGCTTGTCTGCAATTGCCATGTCTAGGAGGTGAAGTTCATTACTTTCAAAAGTGATTTTCCTGTTTGATGGGTTTGCAGTTGATTCATTTTGGGTTTGGAATTTACGGCTAAGATCACTTTCACCGTTTCTCTATGCAGGCATGATGTCAGACGTGTGGGATGGGGACTGCAACTCTAAAACGACTGTGTTTAAGAACTTTGTAGCTGAATTCATACGCTGATTGTATATGTTTAATCATTATTCTTGTCCTAGTTCTTTTATTACATGTAGGGCCTACTTCTAATTAAAATTCATAATAATCAGAGAAGAATTGCAGGAATTTTGGAAAGGGGAGTAAAGTAAGTGCCTCGTTGTCTTATTTTCCACTCTCAAAACAAAAAGTTTTTGACATTTTTGGTTTCAATGTAGACCAAAGCGGCTTTAAAGGGGTACTTCGTGGATCCACAGCCTCGTACCGTGACAATAAACGTCGTAACGAGCAAAGGGCAGAGGTGTTTGTTCACATTTCATTCCCCTTTCTAATGTTAAAATGCCTAAATGCAAAATATATGTAACATCACAATCTGGTGGGTATTTGAGGGTGGTTTGCATCGTTAAATCTGGACCAACAATGTCAAAAAACGCTTATAGTACGGGTGTATGAAAAAGTTATAGAGTCCCCGCATATGAAGTGTTTGCAGTAAACAATAAAGAATAAACCGTTGACTTGTAGACAATGCTGCAGTTATTATTATTATTACAAGCGAGGGAGGTTACATGAAAGAGCAGTCCGAGCCACAAAAATGGTTGATCTTAAAAACTTCAAAAATTCAGGGATTGCCACATATGATCGAAAACAAAACAAAATCGCACGGTTGGTACGAACTCGCTGCGGTTGTTATAAACTCGCCGCGGTTGTTACCAACTCAACGCTTTGTTACCAAACTCAAACGCGGTTATTACCAACCGATATTTTATGTCCTCTATAAAGTGCCAGGTATTTTTTTGTAGGCAACTGTATACAAAAGCTAAATATGAGTTTGAGGGTTGCGTGCCAAAACACACGCGTATTGTTTGGTTTCAGTTCGCGTCCAAAATCTGGTTAATAAGTGATTATGTTTTGCTTACAAAAATTCGTGTAGTACAAATCCCGTTAATTTTAAAACGTGTTTTTTTGAAACATAATTATTTAGTCTTCTTATTAAAGAAAATGGGCAATAGTACTTTTTATAAACTATACAATAAAACTAAAGAAGTGAATGGTTTATCTTCTGTGAAATCGAAACGAAAAAAGGTCTGTCTGGTTTCACATCCGTTGACGTTATGAATGTTTTAAATGTTTATGTTTTGTTCACTAATGTATTAACAAAACGCGAAAAAAGTTTGTTGGAATTCGGCATGTCTAGGATAAACTTAAATGAGGAAAAAACAAGTGTCAAGGAAAATGCCGTTTTTAAGCGTTTGTTTTCATGGTGTATTTTTCTTTTTTTTTATAGTGACAAACAATATAGGTACGGGCCATTCTATATTATTTACTTAGATATCAACCATTTTTTCTCGATTTTACTCTGCGATTTCATAGGGGAATTCTAATTATTGCTGTAACCTTTAGCGTCCTTTTCGTGAATCGCCATCATGTCAAGACAGTCAGTCGGATTTGATTGATTGCTCGGAGCAACAGTTTAAACTCGATTAAAAATATAATTTACCAGTGAGATTAAAAAAGGGAGGTAATAAGAAATCGGTTAAAAGTATAAAGATTTGTTAGCAAACAACGTACAAAGGGACGCAGGAGAGCTATATACAATAATAATTAGCTTGTACCCAATTTAACATATTTCTGCAAATATTTTTATTTTTGTTGACCTAATGACATATGATTTCTCCTTGAAGTTATGTTGCTGCATCGACTTGATAAATACAAAATAATCTTTAAAGTGCCATCAAATTACCATAATACACATAATATACCCCACTTAGCCTTTTTTCGATAAACCAGCAGGGTTTATATGTTTGGTCGGCTGCTGTTGAATGGTGGTCAACGTGGCGACAGATAGAGTATTATTGTGTTGTAGACTATGTGTTGTTGTTGGTATTAGTGCACTGTTATTACCTGTTTTTCCTCTTAGCTCTTTTTTCTCTTCATTTCAGATTACTTCATTCAAAACTTTGTCTTTCTCACGACCCCTGCTCGCTTTTACTTTAATTGAAAGTTCTATTTATCAGTATGCCGTGTCCTGCAATAGACGAACTACCATTTAACCACCGCATTCATGATGAAGACTTTCGCGCTCACTCATTGAATATTTCACCGACACCAAATGGACATCATTCAAACTGAACTACCTCTGCATCAAAACCGTTATCAAGAATCCATATCATCTAAAATCAAACAGGTGACCACCCATCCTTTCACCACAACACAAAGAGTTTCTGGTTCTGACTCTCACTATCACGCAGAAGATAGTTTCAACAAACTAATAAAACCATCATGCAACGATCATTTCCATATTCCATTTAACTGTCGCAGTATCACAAAAAATTCATATGACGAAGAACTCACTACTACCTTGATTCACATCAACAAACTCATTACAGTTTTAGCTTTTCAGGAAAATGGCTCACTGACACCTAAGTCACACTCACTTCAAGGCTAACGTACTCCAGGAACCGCTCACGGAGAGGAAGGGGACGGTGTCTTTACATAAAAAACATCACCTCTATATAAAATCATCGACACAACACCAGGACAAGAATTTGATCCCTTCATCGATCCCACTTAGTAAAACCACAATAGACCCCAAACGAACTGTCGGAGTATTTATAGACTGCATGAACACACAATCCAAAATTTTAACAACAGCTTCGAGCGCTCTCACAACTAAATAAAACAAAACACAGTTATGTCTAATTATAGCCGGTGACTTAATATCATATTATCATATTATACTCAGCCAAACATTAAGGAATTAGTAACACATCACTTGCAATACTCTTTTATTCCAAAATAATACACCCACACGAATTACGCATGAACACAGCTCCAATCATGAAACATTATCACCAACTCCATGACACAGACTCCACAGGGATTGGTCATGACAATACAGATCACTTCCCAATTTATCATTACATCCCTCAAGCACAAGCCGCCACAAAAAACAACAATTACCAACGGGACTACAGAGATAACAACATCAGACACCGTTTAACCGCAAAATCAACAACTGAATCATGGGAAATATATCACATGCAAAATGAACCTCCTAACACTGCATACAACACAACAACTTTTTTTATTTTTTTTATTTTTTGCTCCAAATATTACAACGATTCATTCCCATTCCAAAAGAAGACCCTAAAACATCATCGCAAGCAAACCTGGATGACAACAGCCATTCCCAAGTCAATCCACATAAGCACAAGCTCTATAAAACATATCTGAAGAAAACACACCAGCAACCAAATGAAATGACAAAACAATATAAAAACAAACTTAACATCACCACTATTCGTATCGCCAAGAAAAACACAACACAGAACAAATCAGAATTCAAATGATCTACCAAAACCTGGACATTCCCACAACATTCAGGCAGGAAAAGTATCTACTAAACAATCCCCGACTTTTTCACTCATAAAAGTAACACATAACTGACGATGATATAGCTAACGAATTCAACGATCACTTTACTAGACTTGGTAAAACTTTGGCTAACAAAATTCCAACTTCCAATAACCCTTTTATTAAACACCTTCCAAAAACCACCCCACCTCAATTTTCCTCTATCCAGTTAATGTAGATGAAATGCACAAACTGCCACCTCCAAACCTGGGAAAAGTGCAGGTACCGCCAAGAGAGAACTGGGATTGCTAACAAGCATCCCATATGATAACATATATCGCCTTCTTTTGCAACAGTATAACAATTCACTTTACAGGAATTTCCCAGGTAAACTCACATCAGCCAGAGTCATTCATATTTACAAAAGCAAAGTGGCACATGACATTGTTAAGTACAGGCCCATTCGTTTCCATCTTTTTCAAAATATACTTGAAAAAATCATGTAAAAAAGTCTGTCTACATTTATGAAATAAGCACCAAATCTTGGTCGCGAACAATAACGCTTATGCCCAAAACGCTCGACCTGACATGGGCAATATTGAACTAAACAACCAACCCTAACCTTGCACTAAAAATAAACTCACACACCATGGGGTATCCTGGATCTCTCAAAGGCTTTCGACACCATTGACACGACAGTTTCTCAAAAGCTTTATTCATTACGGTGTCCGTGGTGTAGCCTTCAGTGTTTTAATGGTTCAGGAGTAACATAACGAACGCTCACCAATCAGTATGTAACTTCCACCGCATCATTATTTAAAACCTATCACAGTGTGGAGTCCCGCAGGCTCAATCCGTGACCCTTACTGTTATCATTACATGAACGCCATCTCAACCATTCAGAGCACACTAAAAACTAATTTTATTGCTGAGGACACCAAATTTTTCTCTTTCAGAACTAATTTAGTGCACTTGTTAATAACGGAATCAACGAACTCCACACATCCAGAGGTTGCGGGCTAACAAAATTTTATTAATGTTTCCAAAACTAAATACCTGCTTTTCTCTCTATACACAAATCCCAATTGAAACACTAACATGAATTAACCAGGACAATCTCCCCGGTACATTCAACTAAATCCTGGGCATCACAATCGACGACACACTAACATGGAATGAGCCCCTTAGACTCCCATCATACCAAATGCTCTAACGCCATAGGGACATCTACAGAGTTTAAAACATCACCTTCAGACTACACCTTAAAAATTCATTATATAACACATTCGTTCTCCCGTTACCTTAGTAAGGCACCATTACTGCCTCCAACTATTCATTCAAGAACTCCGTCAAACTCAACATTACACAGAAATGGGACCACCGCACTATCACAAACTCACCCTCAGAACTAACACCTCGCCATTTCACTCACTGAAACACTTAAATTAGAGCAGAAACCGACTGCAAACAAGCGCGATCATGTCTGACTATACAAAAAACCACCTACCTACGAATCTTCAAAAATTAATTACCACAAATAGACAAATCCACCGCTTACACACATAGACAAGGCCGAGCACACTTCATCTGCCCCGCCCGGAAATCTTCGTGTGAAAAACACTGTAGGCAGTACAAGGAGACAAAACTCGGGAATGGTCGTCCAGAATCTAAGAACACAATGCAAACAAAAGAGTTGAAAGCTCACCCAAAAAAACTGTATCAACCAGGACTTTCACCATATTACGCCCCCGAGTCTTTTTCCCCCTCTTCACTTTGTCTCTACCTCATGTCGAGCTCGATCCCCTAATACAGTGTTTGTAACATACCACAGCAAGTCATGTTGTCCAGTCTGTCCGTCTCCTTTCCCCGATCCTGTTATCTGTGTTTTGTTATTTTATTTATTATTTTGTTACACACACACACACACACATAATAATGATCTTAAATTTTTATATCAAACCTTGTTTGTTAATTTGTAATATTTAGTTGTAATTATATACTTGTATTTTCATAGGGCCAGCAATAAATATACGCCCACGGGGTTGTCCATTAACTGGTCCGAGATATCATACGCTCATGCTATTTCATCGTTAAAAAATCAGTATTTTTCCATTGTAACTTTCTTTTGTACTATTATAGTATGTACAGTTACATACGTTTTTGTATATATGATATGTTGTGGGCTAATAAAATGAACTTGGAACTTGAAAACTTGTCAATGCTCTGTGAGTCATATTTAAAGTCACACTCAATCCAAATCAACCAGAACCATATCTTAAAATCAAATTTTGTTGTGGAAAACTTGTTGATAGAAGCTTCTACTAATTGTAGTTTCAAACGTGAGATTTACAATTTTCTTTAAATTTATATGTTGAAGATTATATTTGAAATTGCCTTGTATCAGCGGTTGAGTATGGGAAACCCTTTTACATAGAAAATTTAATTTCGTCTCTTCTCTCTCCTTTTGTCACTTTCCTGGGGTTAGTCCCTTTTGAATTAATTTTTATTTGGAGAGTGCAGAGGAAAGTAGTGGAGTATCAAACAGTTCGATTGCAGATGAAGTGAGGATTAATCATCGGTAAATTATCAGATGAGTAGTGGAGTATCACAGTAGAAGCAGACGAAGTAATGTGGTATCAACAGTATAATAGCAAATGAAGTAGTGGGTGATATCGCAAGTAAAGATAGCAAATAAGAGTGGAGTATCCTCAGTATATAATCAGATGAAGTAGTGGAGTAATCAGCGTATATAGCAGAGCGAAGTAATGGAGTATTATCAGTATATAATCAAATGAAGTAGTGAGTATCAGCCGTAGATAGCACAGGAAGTAGTTGGATATCAACAGTTATATTGCCGATGAGTGTGGAGTATCAGCGGTATAGTATCTATGAAGTATGGATATCAGCATAGATAGCATACGAATAATGGAGTATTATCAGTATATAGCAAATGAAAGTAGTTGAAGTCTCCTCATAGATAGCAGAAGAAGTATGTAGTATCATCATAGTAAATAGCAATGAAGTAGTGGAGTATCAGCATACAAAAGCAGATGAAGTAGTGGGTATCAGCAGTAGATATTAAGCTGAAAGTAGTTGGAGTATCAGCCATGTAGATCGCAGGATTAAGGCGCGGAAGTATCAACGGTAGAATAGCATATGAAGTAGTGAGTATCAGCAGTAGATGTCAGATGTAGAAGTGGAATATTAGTAGTCCCAATAGCATAATAAGTAGTGGGTGACGTAGTAGTTATCAGAAATTAATTTATAGCCGATGAGTATCAGAATAGATAACAGATGAGTAACATCAGTAGATCGATGCAAGTGGCGTATTCAAGAACCGTGAAGTATTAGCAGTGTATAGCAAATGAAAACGTAGAGCATTAGCCTTGATGCGGACGAAGATTTGTTTTCAACATTCAGCTTGCTAACAGGCAAAGTAACGTGACATCAGCAGAAGAGGACATTATGGGAGGTGGGTGACAGCAATTAGACGAAAGGTGGCCGATGATGAAGAGGATGCTACTAATGATGAGGATGACACAGAACTGATGATAATTGTGACAATGCCAAATGGTGACAATGACAATGAATGACAAGACCCTCTTTATTTTTTCAATTTTAAAAAGGTTTAATTTTGTTTTTTGCTTTAACTTACACACGTTTGGTTAGTTTGAGTTTTTATCATTACATCTCGCTTAGTGACCCCGCCGTGTTTTGAGTTTCGCAAATATAGTTTCTGTTCAAGTCCGCATGCCTACCTGTACTTTAACTATGCTGGTGGCCTTTGAAACTCTGTACTGCAGATTAAAAGACTTTAGTGCTTGTTTTGTCTAGTATCCAGGCATCACAGTCGTTGTGGTCCTGTTGGATCACTCTTTGCTTAAATCCAACTAGAAACAAATTGGTACCTCATTTTGCACCGGCATTGTTAAAAAAACAAAGAAATACAATAATAATTATGCGAAAAAAAAACAAATATAAAACAAGCAAAAACATAAAACAAATGAAATAAACACTACAAACAAAAATAAAATAAAAAAAAAGCTTCAGACGGCAAGGAAATACTTGTTACTATATAATTTTACAGCGGTGTCCCCTAAAAATGCAATACTCTTAGTGGTGGTTGCTCTTTTCAAAAATTTTTCGAATTTGAAATTTTCTATCTATACTGCACGTTCAGATTTTAAGGCTTCATGGTTTTTTAGAACAAAGTGATGATACACCGCAATTAAGTCGTTCTAAGCTTGATGATGAATAAAACAATCAGCTTACGTACATATATTGAATTTTATTCTTTTCTCCTGCTCTTTCTTATCCTGACCTCCTTTATTTTGGTTCAAAATATACACTCAATATAACCGGTCAGCTTTATATTAAATATTTAAGGACAACCTGTTTTGTTCACAAGGACATCGGTCATAGTGTGTTATGTAAATCAAGCTGGTACTGGTTTTGCTTTGTTGTTTGTTTGTTGTAAAGTGTTTTCTACTTACTGGTAGGTGCCTAGTAAACTAGGAAAGCGTCAACGTCCATTAATGGGCAG
Organism: Ophioderma brevispina; assembly: GCA_023653785.1. Classification (NCBI taxonomy): domain Eukaryota; kingdom Metazoa; phylum Echinodermata; class Ophiuroidea; order Amphilepidida; family Ophiodermatidae; genus Ophioderma; species Ophioderma brevispina. The sequence continues at coordinate 32,890 of JAMKCH010062911.1, forward strand.
TAATCCCCTCGTGCAAATTTCACAATATTCACATTAGATTTGCTCGACCACGGAAGTAAATCTTTCAAGTTTTGCCAAAATGCAAACAATCGACACATATTTTAACAGTTATTTTGACAAAAAAAAAATGAACAATAGACAAGAGTATAAACCATGAGATCTTTTTGGTTAAGTTAAAAAGTTTAAAAAACAATTTTTAGATGAAACTTTTTGAGAGCGGTTTTCGCTTTGATATGACGAAAGGCGGCCAAAGTGGGTCACTATGGAGTCATAACTTGAATGGTCAGATCTATCTCAAACCGCATTGCCTTCTTTATATTGGCATTATAACAGAAAATGAATAATTTTGTTAAAGACACACAATTTAAGTAAGCACGATTTTAAAGGCTTTATAGAGATAAGCTCGGTTAGTTGACGATTCTGTGTACTTCATGAAATTGCCCATTTTTATGTTATTATGAGTTAAAGAGAGATGCAATTAGTACATATGTTCATCTCATATGATAAATGGCCAAACCGCTCGACCCTTTCAACTGGTGTAATTCTGTTTCGGTTTCTATAACACATTAAAGTCAGTGGTTCTCTTTGAGACCGCCATTTCGGGGAAGCACGTTTCAATATAGAAGTTCTCAAGTGCAAATTCGATATTGCATTTACCCGTCAAGCCCTTACTGCACAACATATTACAGCGCATGAACGAAATTAATTGTATATCTATTTGCATACTTGGGACTTTCTATGTGAAACGCTTAGGCCTACCCTATTTTTGGTTTAATGGGAAAGAATGTAGAAATGAGTGATTTTAATGATGAAAAAATGATATGAATAATTAATAAAAAATCAGAGATAGATACTTATCATTATGTTTTTTTTTATTAGAAGAATTACGGGTGTCAGCTTATATCCCGCGCAGCCGTCATATAAGGGCCTGATCTCTACAAATGGATTGGCTATATCCACAACAGAACTGCATATTAGATGGAAATGAGTAAAGCAACCGGCGGACATCTTGGTATACCCAACACAATAGCATGCCCAGAGCACCTGTTTAACAGAAGTGGTATAATGGAGACAATTTCCATCCTGTCAATTCATCACCGATTAGGAATCAGCAGGCCCACTATTGCCCAGAAAGAAGAAACCACTCAAAATATTTTGTGCAGGCCGGGTGTGCAGGTCATGCCATTTTATGCCAGGTCATATGGTCTATCGCTAAAACTCTAGAAAAACAGGAGGTCCAGCTAAACGTACCAGGATCCGAGCCATTGACGCTTCTCTCCTGCGCCCTGACAACTAACAGAAAAAAACAATATTACGCTTTTAAATATAGTAGAGATTATCACTTCATAAAAACGCCTTAAA
>JAMKCH010062913.1:0-22417 GCA_023653785.1 Ophioderma brevispina
ATGGGGTCAGAGGTTTAATCTGTGTACACCCTAAATTTATTACCTTCTTATGCCAAAAAATCAGCAAAAAGTAGGACCTTTTACCTTGGTTAGAATTGGGGTGCAACCCCCCCCCCACACAAAAACAACCTATAAACCATACTACCTTAAACAAGCTTATGGTTAACATGTTTTAACGAAAGAGTACACTTCATAGACAGCATACCGACTCTTTTACTTGGGTAGGACCCCGAGTCATAGGAGGACTGCCATTCCTCAAGGAAGATGTGTTCAAATGCTTTTGCTGTTCTCCTCCATGAAAGTGACAACTGAGAACTGGTTGTTACCAAATAGAACCAGCTTGAAACACAAGCAGATGAGAAAAATCTATTACAAATGGAAACTTTCCAGTCAGAATTATTTTCAGCATACATTGTTCTAATGCTCAATCTATACAGAGATGTAAACAGAGGAGTTGTCCCATTTCCTGGAAAATCCAAATTTGACCGACGGCAAGGTAAAAATTTAGCGGTATCTCCGGAGGAGCCTCCACGGAAATATTTTAAGGTAGAGAAGACCCCCTGCTCCAAAATTAAATTGGTACTGAAAACTGGGTTTTTGATGCAATTCTACCTTTCTTATTACCAAATTTTTCTCAGAAGTGAAACAAAATGTAAAAAAAATTTTTTTTTTTTTTTTTACAATTTCCTGAATTTTAGTTTTATGGCCAAAAATCCGGAATCCGGAAATTTCAGAAAGGTAATCTCGATAATGGAACTTTGTTTATCCAAACAAGCGGACTGATGAACGCAATTCTGTGATCTGAATCTTTTTTGGTGAGGGAGAAAACATTATGGAAAATTGGACCATCATTGGGTCACTGCCTATTCATACGAACACACATACGCACAGACCACACATAATGACTTATAGACATTACATCCGCTGCAATACATAAGGCAACCACTAATATGGGGAGGCCCAAAAAATGAACGCGCAAACAATGAACGGTTCATATTCCTATTAAAAGGGCCAATTGCGGGATCCACAACCTCATCCCCCTGATTTACCTCGAAAAAGTTGAGATTTTTATACATTGAACCGTTTTAGCCTTAATAATCCATGGTACCAAATCTTACGTTCAAATTCTGTCGTACTGTAAGAAATTTGCAAGTCAATTTTGTATTTGCTGTCCGTAAACGGACAGAAATTCAGACCAACGTGGCTAGGGAACAAGCATTTGCTCATAACACAAAACCGCAAGCTCGATATCCACTCAAATTTTGTAAATAAGCTTTTCAAGGGATATATGAACCATGAATAAAACAGAAGCTGCTGGAATCACGAAATGCACCTTAATGTAGAGGCCAGCTGAGGCCAAGCTTCAAACCTCACATACCTGCGTAGATGACTAGACAATATCTTGAAAATTTGGCTGGCATGTTTCAACGGATTCCCTCCTTTGCTTTGTACTTCTAATAATGGATTCATAAAAAAATATTTGAGCTCTAGCTTGCTCTCATGTTGATCCATGCCAGTGGAGCACTCTAGGAGTAATTGTAGAAATAAGCCTTTCTTGAGGGGAAAATGGTTTGTCTCTGAAGCATTGGTTGTGATTATGTATCCTATGGTGGTGCCATTGCACGTCGCCGCGGATGCAGTGGAACTTCCCATATCTGTAGATCAAGACACAATGAACAGTACAAGATTTGGAGTTAGATTGTGCTTGGTTTATTAAATGTAATGGTCACAAGCACAGTGCGGATGTGAAACTTTAAAGACAGGACTCCAGAGAGAAAAATGAAAGGGTTCAGAATAGATATGGGCGCTATTGGACCACCAAAACCTTGAAGACTGAGCACTAGGGGAGGAGGATAGAGGGCGTTGTAAAGACTATTAGAATATATGGGATGAAATAGACATACCGGCGTGATGTTACATCAATTTGCCAATTTCATGGCGACAAACTGGGGGGGACAAATAGATCGACATGGCATTGAGTGTTTATACCGATACCTATGATTACCGAACAAAAATGTTTATTTCTTCACAACCCGGATATCCTCTGATGCGCGACTGGTTTGGTATAAACACCCATATCTACTAAGAACCGTCTATAATTTTCTAGCTGGGAGTTCATCCTCTTTGAATGTGCAGGCACATTTTCTCACTTAGGTAAAATCAGTCTATGCAGTACCAAAATGACAGCAATGATACTCAACTACTCAGCATTAAAGGCTGTACACAAAATACTTTTACACAGGCCTGTTCAACACAAGAGGGGTATGGTGTTTCTTCCAAAAATGCAATATACCTGAGTTTGGAATCTAAGATTTCATGTTGAATACTATACATGACAGCATTCAGGAAGGAAGTAGCCAAGGAAATAAAGACACTTATCTTACACCATGTAGCAACGACCTGTACGAATAGTTACCATACATGCACCTACCATGCAAGTTTAAGGTTGTGGTCATGAGCAATGGAATGTACAAGCCCTTTAAATATTAATTTATGGTAGGATTATCTGCTAAAGTGCCAATGAATGTGTTGATAATCGATGGGTGACATAATGCGCAGAAAACATCATCATGCCAAGTAAAGTAATTCTAATTTATCCAATAGGCATTCCTGATATATTCAAAAATATACAGCTTTATTTATCATGCACAAGATTTTGTCACTATGCACAATTGACCATTAAACAATTTGCAAATTGGTCAAAAAATCAATTTTCCTCGATTTTTCTAAAGCAGTAAATTAAAAAGAAATGTGATTGTTTTAATTTGATATGGTATAAAGGGATTGCATTTAAAGAATAAGTTTTTTTCTCTTGGGTGATGGTCGCTGACTAATTGAAATGTTTAGGTAATTTAGACCTTGGTAATTTTACCTGATTTTTTAAGAAATAAGAAACGCCACAATCTTTACTTTTAGAAAGAAATGCACTTTCAATCTTAGATATAGTTGTTTTAATAAAAGAAATTAAATTAAAAACAAATCTTATTGGATTATTGAGTTGAGGGTTTTGTTTTTATTGTATAGGCAATTTTCTCAAAAAGTAAAAGTAAAAGACTTTATTTAAAAAAAATACAGAGCCGTTCATGGAATGCATGTGTCTTCTGTCATGGTTTTGTGTGAATCGGGAAACAAAGGTCAATGACGGTTCCCAACATGTGCGACACTATCCTTAGGACCCATTTGTTTCCAAGACCTGTCATGGAAAATGACGACATATGTGGAATACAGGCAAGCAATTTTGCAATTTGGTGACCACAATGAACATCCCGGACATTGGGAAACACTGTGAGAGGAGACTCATTACATCAAAGTGGCAGTATATGAAAGTTGTGCATGGAGGTCGAAGGTCTAGGTTTCACACTCCTATATTCAAAGAATAGCTGTGGGCCGCCAAACCTATCTTACAACTTGGACCTCACAGGCCTTTGACCTTGCAAAGACCTTTAACCTCATCAACAAAGAGGGTCCCTATGCACGTTTGACTCAAAGTTTTGAACTTTAACTTTTAAATGTAGGGCAAATTTTACATTTTGGAGCCTATTTGCAACTTGACTCACAGCCTTTTAACCTTGGACCAAGAATTGGACCTCATCAAACTATGAGGATCCATGGGCGCAACCTATGACACAAGATTGGTTCCAATTGAAATTTCAACTTCAATTGAGGTCAATCACCTTCAAAAAAACGAGGGGCATCAACGATGCATGCATACCTCGACTTATGATGTAGTAGGTATCAACCACTTGCAGCAGAAAGTGAACAAAATTGTTGGAAAATCCAGCTCCCTAATATATGGCATTAAATCTTTGGACTTGTTCCAAGTTACGGGGGAGTGGTGGAGCAAAACCCCGAGCACCCAACATCACATCTCCCGTTCCGCAAACAAACACCCATCTTCCCCTTCCCAAACCGAAAACGTCCGCTTCCAAACAGCACATGTGTTCTATCACCCCGGGGGGCACAAAAGGACCAGTGCGGCCGGATGACCCCATATGCCAAAAAAAGGAGCAAAGCGGTACCAGGGAAAGCCCAAGAGACCACGGCCCGACAAACAACCGCTTCCAAAACACAGAGGACCCCGGCACAAAACCAAGGGGCGGGCCACCCGGCCAAAACCAGCGAACCCGGCCAACCACCCAGCGGCCAACTCGGCCCAACACCCACCCGGCCCACGTCCCCAACACCAAGATGAGCCCGGCACCAACAACATAGAGGCACACTGTTCAAACACACCTGTAGTCCAATGGGCCAACACCCCGCTGCCCCTTCCCAACCACCCCTCCCTCGTCACCTTTACCAACACCCTTTCCCAACAACCATGGGGCAGGCCAACGGGATAAAAAACCAAATCGGCCACCGGACCACACACAGGGGACCCGCGGACCACCAGAACCAGAGGCGACAACGGACAAACACCTAAGAGGCAGAAGGCACCCGGCGCCAAGCACCCACATGGCGGCCGTGACGGCCAAAAACGACTCAGGGGCCAACACCAAGCCGCGGGCAACACCTAGGCAAATGGACCCAAAAAAGCCCCCGCGACCAGACGGAACAACAAGCAGGGCCAGACACAAGGACCGGCCCCCGGGCCCCACAGCCAGGAGGCAACGGGGCCCCGGGAACAATACCCCACAGCGGCAGCTAGAACCACGCCAGGGGAAAAACGAGCCAGCGGCGGAGAAAACCAGGGAGACCGGAACACAAGACCCACGCGACCCCGGCCCAATACACCCCAGCGGACCCGGCCCGACACCAAGCGACCAACACCGCAGAGACGCAGGCCCACGCGCGCCCGGCCACGAAAGCCCCGCCGCGCCCACGGCCCACGCCCCAGCGGGCCCCGGCACAGGGCCCAGCGGCCCCCGGCCCCAACACCCCAGCGGCCCAGGCCCCAACCAGAGCGGGCCGGTCAACCCGGCGGCCATGCCCACCCCGCATTGCACCGGCCCACCCGCCCAGGTGCCCAGGGCCAAAAACCCGGCGCCCGGCAAAAGCCGGAGGAGCCCCCGGCAAAAAAGCCCGAGATGACCCCGGCCAACGGGCCAGAGGCCCCTGCCCAACAGCCGAGGAGGTACCCCAGGCCAACGGCCATTTGCCACCGGCCCAACAACCAGGGCCCTCCGCCAAGGGACAGCGGCCCCGGCCGAAAAGACCAGTGGGCCGCGGCCCAAAAGCAGAGGGAGGGCCAGAAGCCCAAAACGCAGCGCGCCGCCCCGGCCCCAACTACCCTTATTCCCAAACAACCGTATCTCCCATTCCCCCCTTTTAACAAAAACCATCCAAAGGTTTGCTATATAAACAGCTAAAAGCGAACCCTATATTCATTATGTTTGAGTGTGGTTTTGGTTGTGTTTGGAAAAATATATTTCAAGGAGCAAGATTTCTGCTAAAGAAGTTCCTTAAAGTCGGCACTACAGGTTTCAATCCTCTCTGCGGGGATTTGCATGGTACAAAGTTGCAAGTCTTCATTAGTTGGTTACTATTTGTTGTTTGTTTTGTTTTCTTTCAAGGATTGTTTTGTCCTGGATTATCTTTGATGCCTATTATTTAACATGTGTATATTATACCCATGTATTGAGTTTATTGTTGATTTTTGTGTAGACCTTATGTTTGCATACCAATGTTATCCTCATAAGTTCTCAAGGGAGGTTCAGATCTTTGCTTGTAGGACTATGTTGTCTTGAAAATAGGTGTACTACAAAAAGGTTGATATTATAGTGTGGGTTTCAGAAAAGTTGTTTTCAAATGTTTGGAGGACAGCTAATACGCCCAGGGTCACAAATAATTGACGTTTAATAACATAACGGTCATTACTCCGAAACCTGGGGTCAGAGATACAAATTTACAATCAAATACCCGGAGTGGGGACCAAGCCTTTCACTTCGAGGTAATTCTAAAACAACAGGAGCAATAGGACACAGCACAAATCCTTTGTATCTGTAGAGGTCGTGGCCTGAATGTTATGACTTTGCTATCCACTATAGAAAATGCATGACTGTGAGGCTGATGACTATAAACCAATTTGCTTTAAGGCATCCTTACATCGGCTCCAAACAAAGCCAACGACACCCCGATTTTGGAAATCGCTCTGAATGTTTTGGACTCAGATCCATCTCTACCCACTACCAAAAAATTTCATCAAACAAACAAGAAGAAGAAATGTAAGCCCTACCATATGTTAAAAAAACACAAACAACATCAGTCATCGCCCGTTCTAAAACTATCTAAACCCTAGCCCCGGACGAGGAGGGTTAAAAAAATTAAACAATTTGGATATACACACACATACACACGCACAACAGCTTGCTAAGTGGTCCTGCGGCCCACCAAAAATGCTGTTTATATGGTAACATTCAAGAATTAGTATCAGAGTAGTCAATGGGGATTTGTAATGTATATCACCTCTATTATCAAAGAACCTTCACGTTGTTTCCTACGATACTTTGTGATAAATGTAGAAGTTGGCAGGCTTCATATCAAGTTGAGAACACGATACACATAAATGGAACAAGGCCTACACCTTTAAAAAATTGTATGCCCTAATTTTATGTGCAGAATGATATGACTATGCAGAAAAAAGAAAAAAATGGGATTTCCGTCTTTGTAAACAGAAAGTAGGAAGTACAGCATTCAATATGAAGCACTGTGTGAAACAAACATTTTTGGTTCATAACATGAAAAATGCCACATTGGAAACCAACAGAAATTTTGAAATACGCTTTATGGGACAATTATATTAATTTCAGAGAGTTGAAGATTTGCCCAACTTGCAGACAGAACATAGAACTTGTGACCAAACTTTCCTATCGCAATTGACATTGTGGTATTTTAAGGCTAGCCGATATTTTTCTCACAACCCCCTTAAATATATGGCCGAGAACTGTTTATTTTAATTTGGTATGAATATAAAAAGTGTAAACAGCAGATGTAGTCAACCATCCCCCCCCCACACACACACATGTAGTGGCACACAACACAAACACACATGATCACGCACACACACACAAAGTTCTATTTGCCATTTCGATACACAATTTGCTTTCTAACATCCAAACCACCTCAAAATTTATGTGTCTGGTGAAAGGTCCATTGGGAGGGTAGAAAATGTACAAGTTGAACCACCCACTGTTGAACATGTTTACAGCATTGATTACTGCAAGAACCTCCCACCTCTCCTGCCACGTCCGAGATTTTGTAACAGGAAATATTCTCATGGGAGGTGTTGAGGTTTGCCAACCAATTCAGTAACTCGACCAATTTTGAAATCCCTGTCAAAAAAAAAATGCTCTTTTTATCAACACAACAATCCCAACTGATTCCTAAACCTATTTCCAATGAAAAGTGGTTATGAAAAGTTCTGAAAGTTTGCTTTCTAATTATAATGGTACGTGCAATAACATGACAACAAAACAAGGCACTAACCCCACCCACATAAACATAACGTAAATATCAGGACTACAATAATCTCATCAATGCCAAACTAACCCATAGTATACAGACAACATATAAAACCAATCTGTGCATATAGGTGACAGAAAGTACGGCTGTGGATGGACGACTGAAACTAAAACTTAGAACTTTCTTGTTGAAACCCCGGACTGATAATCTCATAATAAGTTTCCTGCTTCTTTGGATGCTGCACTTTCAAGGCGGTCTCGGCTTGAATCACAGTGGTGCCTTACAGCGGCTCTCCCAGATGACATGATGCTACATGCACAATGATTACCTCGAACTTTGTACAACTGTTCTTGTACTAGATCATTATCACTCCGATCCCAAGGTCTGGACTTCGGCTTTGGGAAACTTGTGATTATGCTTCAGTAGTTCATGTAAGAGCAGGCCGTGTTTTGGATCACTTCCTTTCAATGCATGTTGGGGCGAAATATCTGAGAGGGAAGATAGAAAGTGCGAGTTTTGTTCATTCATTTTAATACACCATATCGTGGGGATACTAAACACCAGTTTGCAGTGAGTATGACTTTGGAGGTGGTAAGTATGTTAGTTACTAGTCGGACCTTCAACTTGGTGTAATGAATGCAAGCATGAGGTTTGCCGACGATGGTGGCCAAGCCTCGCTCTGTATAGAGCAAGTTACCCAAGTGAATCAAAACAGATTTCAGCAATACAGACCAAACCACAAACCATTTTTACACTTTAATAATTCGGTACCTGTGGCCATGTGACCCATGACCCATAAATACAACCATGTTCTTGGCCATTATTCTTAAAATTGAGAAATAAACATTAAAGAGGAGTTGACTCCCTGACACTTTTGGAATAAGAAAATATTTCTTGATAATTTTTTTTAAAATTCAGAATTTTTCATCAAAATTTTATTAAGAGTCAAACTGATGACGATACCTAAATTTGTGTTTTCTTGGCTATTATGGCGTGAGATTTTGGTTAGCAATTTATGAAAAGCTTAAATGCAAGACTCAATTAAAAATTAAACGCGCTGGAGACTTGGAGATTTGCAGATCATGTGTTGTCCGTTTCTTGAACTCTAAGCTTAAACTTCAGTTGACCAAAAACTACATACAAATTACTTCAATTACAGTACCATACTTTTAAACTCATTTGACCTTTGATAATGTAGTCTATATATAAACTTTGTTTCCAACAATCAGTGTATCCAGTGTCATGTTAATCAGGCCAACACATACAAAATTAGAACAATTTAAGCAGTATCATTTTTGTGTTTGAATTAGAGATAATCATCTCAAATGCTCAATTCCAAAGTTGGAATTGAATTGGATTGCCGTTTTCATGGAGCATGCATTCATGTACTGGGTGAAGAAACTATATATGAAACAACACTTGTTCTTTCCTTTTTAAAAATGAGCAAAGAGTGGGCCCTACACTCTTTCCTGGATTTAAATTTGACTGGTTTTACAGGCGAGGATCCAGGGAGGGGGTGGAGAGGGCGCGCGCCTCCCGGTAATTCTGCAAAATCTTGCAAAATCAGCCAATTTTGGACAAGTTTAGGCTTTCAGCCCCCCGGTAATTTTGACGTTTTTCAAATCCTGGATCCGCCCTTGTTTTATATCACCAAATCACCTTAGAGGGGCAGCAAGAGACTTCAAATAACCAGTAACCCTAAAAATGTGAAAATTCTGATGTTTTTGCACTGTTTTCTATCAAAAATATCCCTATCTGAAAGGATTAAGCTGAGAATTATTTCTTTGGTACAAAAATTGTGAAATTTCTGATTTCCTATAGGGGCAAATACGAAATTCAGCCTATGTTTTATATTGAAATAAAAGCATATAAAATCACATTTTGTTTTTGTTCATAAGACATTTCTGTAGCCAAATAAAAGGCAAGAGATCTATTCAGTGTCTAATCTGTATGAAACCAATAGAAAATATGGATTCTGTGGAATCCCTCGTTGCACCTTTAAGGAATGCAGAATATACCAGGGACTGGCATAGTGATTAAATTGTCTATCATAGAGGGTTGACAAAGTGTCCCTTGATTGCCTCATTTTAAAAAAAAATAAAGGTCAGTCTGGTGATTTGCTAATATATTCACTGTAAATATTTAACTTTTATGAGAACAATATTGAACAAATAATGGCCCAAACTAAACCTTGACACATTACCACTAACTACAGGATGGTTATAAAAAAGTTATCTAAGTTTAAGGGGATTGTTCACTCACTTTATGCAAAGAGAATATTATTACATGTACATGCATTAGCCCCCCCCCCAAAAAAAAGAGTAAAACTCAACACCAACCCTTCTAGAAAGGTCATCTATCCAGAACAGTTCCATTTTTTTGGTCCCCTTAGTCTTTTTTGAGTTACGCATGGTTACTTTGCTGGTTTGCATGGATTTGTCAAGTCCAGAATGATCAATCAGGACATTAAAAATCGTGTTAACAAATCTGGGATATGCAAAGTGTTAAACTGCTAAGAATCAATATGGCAATTTTCCCCTCCATCTCACCCGATGCTCCCCTTTTTTACAATTTTTTTGGGGATGAATTTAGTATTCTGCCACCACTTAAAATTCGGCACCTTCAACATGCGGTTTATTCCGTTAACGTTGCCGAATTCGTAGCCTGTGGCAGAATACTAAATTCTTTCCTTTTTTGTTTTGATGGGGTGGAAAAGGATAGGCCTACAAGGTGCATGCAATTTTCATTTCAAATTGGATGGCTGGGAAGTCTATCAATAATATCAATTTGTCACATGGGTTGAGTCTCGTGATCTTGTTGAAGGTAGCTAAACTACTGATCACATTTTGAGAACGTGCACCCTCAGGTCTTTCCAAAATTTATTTTTGCATGGTTGTTTCAGCTTTTGCATACACCTGCGGGCCAACTCTATTTCATGCAATCTGAGAAAAAAGATTCTAAACCTGTCCTCTGGAGAGAACTCTTAAAGCTTCAAAGGTTCTACAAATAGTTCTAATCTGTTCAAGAACCATTTTTAAAAGTTCTATAAGGCCAAATAAAAAAAAACAAATCAGATGATCGCATTTAAAAAAAAAATTATGCATTATTATTGTTTAGGTTTTACTCACCTGCTTAACTGAAAGAATTAAAAATTCAGAAAAAATACATTGGCCCTCGGACCGCTTGTGTCGCCTGTCATCGCGGTTTGTGAATGAAAGGCCTAACATGACTTTTGACCTTGATGGGACCTTTGACCTCATAAACAAATGAGGGTTTGCATGTAAACTCCATAAACCAAGTTTGGTTCCAATTGAACTTCAACTTTTCAAATGAGGTCAATTTTACATTTTCAGCCTATTTTACAACTTGACCTCACATGACCTTGGTATGTGACCTTTGACCTCATCAACAAATGAGGGAACATATGTTGCACCTATGAGTCAAGTTTGGTTCCAATTGAACTTCAACTTTTCAAATAAGGTCAATTTTACATTTTCAGCCTATTTTACAAGTTGACCTCACATGACCTTTGACCTCAGTATGTGACCTTTAACCTCATCAACAAATGGGGGATGTCATGTTGCACCTGTGACCCAAGTTTGGTTTAAATCCATCAAAGTATGTGGATATTACAGGCAAATGTTAACCCTTTTTCACGACAACAGACATCAACAGTGGACAAAGTGATCCCATGTGTCTTCCTGATACAAAAAGGAAAATTTTGAAGAAGCAGGTAACCCCCCCTGCATTGCCCATTAGCACTTTTCCTAATTGAAAAACAAGCACATTTCAAATTGCCTTTTTGGCCTAAAACTTCTCTTGAACCTACAAAATGGTTCTAGAAAATGTATAAACCCTTGTTAGGAATAACTAGGTTCAATGGAGGCCATGAAGGTACTATAATACATACATTTTCAACAACTGTGTAATCCATTAGAAGGCACCAGTCCACCCCAATCCCCACAACAGCTTGATTCCGAATGATAGGAAGCACTGAAGCATCCAAATAAACGTGCACATTGAATAACCCACACTATGTGGTATACCCACACTATGTGCATAGATCATACAAGTAGCTGGTGTTTTGTATGTGGGTGTGTGTGCATATGCACGCCTGCATGCACACACACACACCCACACACACACATACAAAACACCAGCTACATGTATGATCTTGCAAGCCAAGAACCACAAAACCCTAGTATTTATATTGTTTGCTGCTTATGTGTATATTTGCTTGTTTCCAACTCCATAATGATTCTGTGTACAACATGGATGTGGAGATTAAAATTAACTGCTGTGTTTACAAAACAAAAGTATGTTTTTCAACTTTACTTTAATACTCTTTTGCAACTGAACTTCTTGATTATGATCTCAGTATTTTAATGCCTGCAGAATCAATTAACTATTAAATTGTGATTATTAATTGACAAAATATCATGTCTACATCCTAGAACCGTCTGCTCTATTTCCGTCCCGGGTTTCCGTCACAGCAAAAGCAGTAATAAAATAGTAATAAAGTAGGCCTATTCAAAACCTGGAGGGTAACTTAACAAGAGTGAAACTTGCACCAAGTGAACATTAGGCTTGGGCAATAACCATATTTATTGTGAATACACAATATGGCAATGGGATTAAATGAACAGTAACAGATATAATTTCAACATATTCATAAATGTTTATGATGGGAGAAGAAATATGATTGGACAATAATAATGCATTGATATTTGTCATTGCATGGTGCATATGTTAATGAGCGTACACAGTGTGCTTAGAATGTTCATGTATGATGTTGGAATGATTCATTTTATGATCGGGTATGGGCATTTTTGTTAGAAACACATTAGATTTCTTGACATTCAGATTTTTTGTTAATATGTGTGCTGTAATAAGTTCTATTTTATGAATTCGGTTAATGTCTGCATATTTTTCTGTTCTTGCATTCGAAAAAAATCAATGCACTACAAGTGTCAGTTTGACCAGACTCATAATGGCACGCACCCCAGAGGGCTTGTGCCATTATTCGTTGTCAAACTGAGAGCGTGTGCATTGTTTTTTTGCCAATGCACTCGGAAGCTAAAAATATTCAGCCATCTGAACTTAGACTCACTAAATCTCATTGTTTTTATGAAAGTGAGCTTTAGTGAGGTTTGGATATTAGCAAACATTGTAGAGCTAGTAAGCTTTAGTGAGCTTCAGTTGAAAAATGACTTATAAGCAGTTATTTAGTGAGGTTTAGTAAATTTACAAAAAAAAAAGTGAGCTTCAGTTGGTTATTAATAAAACAGAAGTGGGTTTTAGTGAGCTCTAGTGGCAAAATGATTTATTGCTGGTGAGATTTAGTGAGTCAATGTGTAAAACCTACAACCTATAATAGACTTGTATTATAAAACTCAAAAACTCATAGTGATATTTAGCGAGTTTCAATGGCTGATGATTTTTTGATGTAGTGAGTTTTAGTGAGATTTTGTTTAATGAATTTACAGCAACAAATTTTCAGATTCAGGGACAGTCAATCTTAAATTAAAGGCACACCGAGAAAATTCCAGGTAATCCATATATTGAATTATATGAGTGAAATCATAAGATTTTTGCTTGGTATTTGGCTAAAGAAATACCTTGGAAGTAAAAACAAAAGCCAATTTATGTATCGCAAAAGAAAGAATTTTGTAATTATGATAATATCAGAGATCTCCGATAATAATTCAACGGCTGCTGGAAAAGTCTTTCCAATATGATATAGCCAGTGTTCCGCTGTTAAATTACAATCAGGGATGCTGATTAAAATCGCTTCTTTTATCACAATCATGCACTTTTAAGCATTACCATTCGCAGGTATAGTTTACTAGACAATTCCCAACACACAACTGTGCAAAAATGTGCTGTTATTGCTTTAATATACTGAATCCAATGGAATAAAATTCTGAAGTTAGGCAATGCTTTTACATGGGATTATTTGGATTTATAAAATCCTGTATTACTGCCTTAACCTGATAAACAGTTTACTATAGTTTTATTCGCATGCATATTATGTTATGTTTTTTTATGTTATGTTTTTAAGCACAGCATGTGCAATTCACAGCTGCGTAACATAAAAGATGCAGTGATGTCACCTTCAACTACAGAAGACACTTAGGTAGCATTTTTGTAACAAAACTGAAGTTTTAGGTCCTCGTAGTGTACGCCACCAAATAATTTGCAATTTGTTGAAGAACAAAATGACCCAAATTCAAACGTCTTTTCCACTGAGAGAACGACTTGAATTAGCCATAAACAATAGGTGTCACCCTGGAACACCTCTGCATCTAGATTACTTTGTACTTTTTTAACAATTGGTAAAGATACGAAGCCTCACGTGGTGCCATCCAGACCTAGTTGTGGTTTTGGCAAGTTTTTCTATTCTAAAGCAACTACACAGTTAACTACACAGACACCATTTTCAGATGTTTAATATTATTCAGCACGATAAACATCTTGAAATGGAATATTTGCCCTCTATATCGGTGTGTTATTTATTGAAATGCTTCATCCCTAGACTATGCAGAAATTAGACTTAATGATAGTAGAGTCAATATTTATAGGACTACCAAGTAGTACATGTACCCTGGATCGAGGGGTAGTGGGGTACTCAACACAAATAACAATACGGTGATGTGCCACAAACATGGGTCTCACTTTCAGCCTTCTGGTATATGAATGAGCCCTTTTTCAGAGTCAGATGCCAACATTGGAATTTAAAAAAGGGAGATTTTGCGAGGGAGCATTTCTATTGTTTTAAAGCACTTTGGAGCCCTTAAATACAGACATGCCAACTTTGGAATACAGCTTTCAGTATTCCACCAACCAAAAATCAGCATTTTGACCCAAGAAATGACATGAAAAGGTTAAATGTAAAAGGCTAAACTTTAAAAGCTCATAACTTGAAAACCAAGCTAGGTATATACATATGAACTGCATCATGAGATACAGCTCTTTAAGGGCAGTGTGAACCTTGAGTTTCCGAGTATCTATTTTGGTTTGTAACTTTGCAAATATTTAATTATTGTATGTAAAAGTATACATTTCTAGAAAGAAAATTGGACGATGAACCCGACGATGGCATCAGATCAGGGATATAGCTACGCTGGCCGGCGGCGGCCGGCCATGTCCGGCACTTGCTCCCCGACGCGGCACAGAAGGTCATTTTGGGAGGTTGCCGACCGGCACTTTCACTTTCAGTGAAAAATTACCACATCAATTTCAAAACTCACTATTGTTGCCATTGTCTAAAAGTGAGTAAATTTTAAAGATTTACAACCGTCACTCAGAGTAGCCTAGGTATAACCCTGTCAATCAGATTCCTGTAAAACTTTTCCGTATTTTGAGAAATACTAAAATACCCGATTTTGCCCCCCAAATTTCAGACAGCAATAACAAAACCAATATCGATTTCTTATGTATTTTTTTAGAAACAGACAAATTGTCTAGGGACGGTTTTTTCATTTTTTAAAAAAAGAGCTTACCTTCTTCGAAATATAGGAAAAATGTCACAAAAGTGTGTTTTTTACTTTCCTTTTCTCAAAATTTGAGTATATATTGGAGACTGATCTTTGGTAGAAAATCGAAAAATGAAAAATTGAGAAAAATCGTCCCTAGAAAGACCGATTGCTATCGTAGGAAAGTTAAACCTTAAAAAGTGACTTTGATTCAATCATTTGAATTCAAATATTAAAAAATTTTCCATTTTTTCAAAATTGAACAATGAAAAATCCGTGTTTTAAGTAAAAAAAAGTGACTTTATTCACGCATTTCAACTGTCTCTTTCTCAAATAACTTTATTCGTGGAACTTCAAAATTGAGTTATGTTGTGCAAGTGATAAAATAACATTTTATGCATATTGGAACTCAAACAGATTGTGTCTCTAACCACCCAGAAATTAAAAGAAAACCTTGAAATTTCATCTGTCTAAAATTAGCGCTTTTGGTTTACTTTTCAAATATTATTTTTTGTTTTTTCCAAGATGTCCGATTCCGCGCAAAAGTACATTAACACACTCGCACGCTTCATTACGCAGCATTCACCGTGCGACGCAATGGTGCGTCTTGGCGCCTGACGGCGTGAAATGCACTTAAATTCCCGAGTTTGACCAAGCGTTTTTTGTGACTTTATATGGCAAATAGGCTGTTTTAAATCGGCAAAAAATACAGCTCAGGATTGTCTAACAGTTTATTTGAAATCTAACATTTTTGGGCTATACAAACTAGGTCGAATCTGAAACCTTGTCATAATCCTTCCCCCCCTGCCCACATACACACCTGTTGCACACCCATACACATCATCATAACAAATGCTGACTTGAAACTTTCAATGTTGGTAACTAGAGACACGTTTGATGTTTAAGAAAAAAAAATGGTGCCAAAATCCGAAATTTGTGTAAAAACAAAAGCATAGGGTTGACACTGCCTTAAATACAGCTTTTCCAGAAAAATGGACTGAGCTCCCCGCTTGACAGCCCCATTGTCAGTTGAAACTAAGTCCCTTTGAGATTTTTTTTTTGTTATATTATCATAACAAGGCGGTTCTCGAACCACAGGTCCCCCGCCCAGTGCAGTAGCTAAAAACAAGAACAAGCAATTTTAAAAGATCTCAGGAAGATTGTGATGCCACCAAGTTTCTCCTCCTACACATGTTAAGTGAGTTGACCTCGGATGACCCCACATGACCTTGAAATGACCTTCCAAAATGGCAACACTGAATGTTGCACCACACCCACCAAGTTTCATCATCCCTACCACAATGATTAGGATTGGACCTTAAATGACCCACCATACCTTGAAAATGACCATATTTTTTTGGCACTGAATGATGGACCACACTCACCAATTTTTCACCCTCATACCACAGTGATTTGACCTTGGATGACCCTGCATGACCTTAAATGACCTTCAACATTTTTGTATTGAATGTTGACCACACCCACAAATTTTTCAATCCCGACCACATGTTTATGATTTGACCTTGAGACCCCCCCGCAGGACTTCAAAGTGACTTCAAAGTTTTTGGGCACGGATTTGATCACCCACCAATTTTATTTCACCCTCCAACGACAGTGAAGTGATTGGACCTTGGATGACCGATTGGATGACCTTGAATGACCTTCAAAATTTTTGTGGGACTGCATGTTGATCACACCAGCCAATTTTCATCATCCTACCTACCACATGTTTAGTGATTTGACCTTGGATACCTTGAAATGACCCTTCAAAATTTTTTGTACTACTGAATGTTGCCAAACCCACCAATTTTCTCCGCCGAACCCTGTTAAGGATTTGACTTGGTGACCTCGGATGACCTGGAAATGACCTTCAAATTGTTTGGTACTGATGTGTGACCACAGGCAACCCAGCATTTTTCACATCTCGCCTACCACCAGTTAAGTGATTTGACCTGGGATGACCTCGGATGACCTTGAAAATGAACCTTCCAAAATTTTGGTACTGAAGGGTGTTGAGCCACACCAGCAATTTTCATCCTCCTACCACATGTTAATTGATTTGACCTGGATGACCTCGGATGACCCTTGAAATGACCTCCTTCAATCTTTTTGGTACTGAATGTTGAGACCCCACCCACCAATTTTCATCCTCCTACCACTGTTAAGTGATTGGACCATGGATGACCGCGTATGACCTTGAAATGATCTTCAACATTTTCGGCACGGAGTGTTGACCACACCCATCAAGTTTCCTCATCCTACCTCAACAGAAGATTTATAAGCAATTTAACCGTCCATTTTTGCCTATTTTGACCCCATTTTAACCAATTGTCAATGACCCTCCTCCGAACTCATCCGCAGCCTACTTGAGTGCCATCTATGGGTGCGACGGGGGCGCTGACACCCCTACTTGCTCCAGTCAAAAGATATCGTGTTGACAACATTTATTATAGAGATTATCCTATTGTTGCCCATATTTGACCCTATTTTTGACCACAGTGACCTTTGACCCATGCCACCTGACCCCACTTTGTATCCCACACACCACCTACTTGAGATACCTCTATGGTGCAAAGATGGACTTCCACACTTGCTTTATCCAAGATATCGTGAGGACGCACACCACAACGCCGGACGGCTAGCATGTCTATAGTCCCCCTTCCCCAACAAAAGGTTGGCGGGGGACCAAAAAGGAGGAAGTCTCAAGTTTGAAGGATCATAATTTGACAACTGCATTGTGATGAGAGCTCTTTGAATAACTCTCCTGAAAAGTGGAGTTCTGCCATCTGACTGTCCCCATTTAAAGAGACCTGAGATTTTCCAAAAGAACGCAAAACCCCAATTTTTTTCGCGAACCTAGGTAATATATCAAAGCTATTTGCTAAAAAAGGTCGAATTTGAAAAAAATGAATTTGTTCAGTGATGTTTTCACCAAACACGATGGAGAGAAAACAGGGTTCTCTAGTACACTAAACAGGTGGCAGGAAAAAGAAAGTGACAAACACACTATGGCCCATAGTCATCTGGTTTCGTCAGAGGACTCAAACACTAAAGACAGAAATGGTACCTAAAGTGTGGGATCACAACTTTTCAAGACAAAACAGGGTCCCTACGGAACTGTGCTATGGGGATCGCCGCCCAAACACCACTGCACACATATTACTCATGAGACAAACACCCAGAATAGCGACACGTAAACTATAGCAACAATCCGACACTCAGGAAACAACACATAAGTACAACATGACGACATATATATATAATGCCAGGAGTGACAAGGACAACACAAGAACATGGACGGGTAGATCACAGAATTTAGACGAACAAGATACTAAAAATCATCAGTCCGGCACACAACGGTATCAGAACGTATTCTATAACATTTTACACATCAAACATCACTAATTAGCTTCAAACAAATCTTTACCGATGTTTGTTCAAACACGCAAATGTGGTGTGCCAGATTCATATTCATAGGGGTGAAGGATAACGACGGTGACCCCCCAAGAAGAAGTCAATCAAAATTCAAGTCCACATCTTCGCACAAAGCAACGTAGGATATAGTGTGCCATGTACCCATTTCAAACTCAACATTAATCATACCAAGGACCGTCTGCAGAAGATTGTCACCAACTTACAAAGGAATCCGCAGTAAACTGCCTGATCCCGGTAAGATGCCGAAGGAACTTGACCTCAAGACCTGGACCCCTTGGTTCATGACCTTTGCCATCATCCACATAGGAAGGAACACTAATGGCCTTAACCCCGGATATACTGAGTTGTAATCGGGCTTCAACTTTTCGAAGCAGACCTAAACTACAAACCTAGACGCGACTGTAACCATGCATCAGACCGACAACTTGCGTCTTGCAAAATCTCCTTCTGCTTTCAGACATGGGGATAAAACCAAGGCTCTGTAGCCTGTGTAAACATACAAAAAGCTCACCATTGTTTTTATTGTAATAGTCACAAAGCAATACTGTTTTAAACAGATGTGGAGAGAATGAGAAAGTGGGTGTGAAGAAAACTGACATTTTTAAAGGGGAGCAAAGTGAGTGCTCCTAACTACTACACAGCTCTCCTTAAGTGCATGTAGGACAAGTGATTTGAACTCCCTCCCTGGGAAGATCATTTTTGTACATTGCAATGGTACATGTTCTTAATTTCCTCATTCTACCCCGAATACTCTCCTTGTCAGTTTAAAATGGTTTCAAATGTCTTTGTATTTTACAGAACACACCTGGCCCATTTGAAATATCTGCGCCTCAAAGATTTTTAAAAATCGATATGTTGCATGGTTGTAAGCTTTTTATATACAAATGCCCTCACCCGAAATATTAAGTGGGCATCTACCCTCATTTTGTGGTGTTATTTGAAAAAGCATGGTAGAAGTAGTTGAAAATGTTGGAGTTATTGCTTGTTTAATAATAATCATTTACAACGCAGATTGGCCTGAGGTTTCAGAAATTATATTTATTTGTAAATTTTCACTACTCTATGCAAATGACTGGGGTCCAAAGGTCAATGGTGTTGAAATTGGGGCAGAGATGCAAACATTGGAATTTTAAAAAAGGAGATTTGCGAGGGAGCGCTGGCGGCGACACGGGTGGGGGGGGCGAGCCCCTCACGGCCGGGGGTCCAGGTCCAATGCCCCGGTCGGGTCGCGGGGGCGAAGCCCCAAAGCTCCTGCATTTTATATGCTTTAAAGCCCGTTGGAGCCCTTACATACAGACAGGCCAACTTTGGAATACAGCTTTTAGTATCCACCACAGACCAAAAATTCTTAAAGTAATTTTGACCCAAAAATAACATGAAAAGGTTAATTTTAAAAAGGCTAAACTTTAAAAGCTCATAACTTGAACACTAAGCTACTATATACAATGGACTCGCATCATGAGATAGAAGCTCTTAAAATACAGCTTTTCCAGAAAAAAGGACAGAGCTCCGCCCGTTCGACAGCCACATTTAAGGGGAACTGTCAGTAGAAGCAACTAAGTCCATAAGAGTATTCTTCAAAAGTACATGAAAAATATTCAAGACTGAACTTTTAAAGTTGAAACTTCAAAACAAAACCGCTATCAACAATGCACTTTCATGTGCCAGTAAGTTAGTATTATTAAAATACCATCAGAAAGGACATTAGAATTACCGCAGTTAAATGTTAAATCAAAATATTAATGTGAGTGAACCCTCCGAAAGTCGGGAAAGGGAGAGAAAAAGGATGTCGGAAAACCATGGTTTAACAGACTTTATAAATTGAAAATCTTTCAAATATATAGTTCTTTTATGGACTTGAAAAGATATTGACCCTTCTTCCTAACTTATTGTTCGTTATTGGTATTTTCCTTTCATATATAATTGGAAATCAGGAGATGCTAGCAAAATCGTGAGAAGGAGAACAAACGAAAAAACCGGAGTCTCCCGCAGAAAACGGGCGAGTTGGCATTGGTTTGGGTAAAGCAACAATGCCACATTTGCCCCCCCCAAAATTAGTACTAATAGGGTTTTTTCCAGTTTGTCTGCTATCCAGAGTAAGTTACAGGGTCAAGTGTTGCAACCTAAGGCGGAGGAGACATTTTAAATTTTTTCCGTTGTGTTGCCATGGCAACGATTCTTGAAAATTCTTTTTCTTGCGGGATTGGAATTTGAAGGCTTGTAAATCAAAAGTAAGACAGATATCAAAAAATATCCTCCATTCCTTTGCAGAGCATTATAAACCTACATGTGTGCAATTTTGGTGGTCATACACCAATCGGAAGTGCCAAAAATTTTGGGGGGCAAATTTCCAGTTGCCGAATTGCAAAAAAAGATATCAGGGGCAATTTAAGTTCTAGAAACCAATTAATTTTATTTATAAAATGTATTGTAGTTTTGATTGAAAACAAAAATTATTATCTACATATTTATTGCTCGATTATAAAATACAAATATCGGAAAAATCAACATTAATTCGCCAAAATTAATTGATTTTTGGCATTTCTTAAATATCACTGCTGGAAAAACAATAGATAAAAATTAAAGACAGCTGCTATGAAAAACAAATAAGGAACCTAAGAAATAGTATATTACTTGCGTGGTACAATTGCCACGTGATCACAAACTGTAGCAACGGAACGGAATGTCCGATTTCACAAATAAAAAGTAAAATAGGAGCTGAAAATGTGAGAATTCATCTAAATTTTTAAGAAAACTCAGAAATTCTTGCTCCACAAAGAATTGAGGGTAGATGCCCCCTTAAGGACACACTCAGCTTTTGGGTCAACAGACCGATTATAATTTAACTCGCCGGCGACGTTAAATTCAAGCAGTGAGGAAAATGGCGTCTAACACCAGAACACGCGCGATGCATGTTTCCCACGCTATGCACACTGTTTGATCGGTGCTATAACCTTGGTGGTTTTAAAATCAGTGAGCAAGAGTCAAAAATATTCATGTAATTTTACACATTGTTGATTAAAGTTATGGAAAACTTAAAAAGTTGGCTACAAATACTGGATGTCTATCTATATCAATGTCCCTATTGGTTGGGGTATTATGTTATTTTTATGTGTAAAAATCTATCTATGTTCTTCCAATTGGCCTAGACGATCATTTGAGAGCAAATTGAGAAAGAAATTATATTTGTGAAAATGTGCCAGTGTCGCTTTAAAGAATAGTGTGGAGGCTAGCTAGCAGGACATTTGTAACACATCTTGAGTCAGGGCCTCGCCATTTTTACAGCAGCTGCGGATCAGGGTACGTTAACCCAGGTTAAATAGCCACTGCCCGAACTTGCCCTAATTTTTTCCATTTGGCGGTGTGGCAGTAATTTACCTATGGTGTTTGTGTCTGTGTCACCGGCAGCAAGATGTATCTTAAATGTTCCTGCGTGAGAGACTAACATTCTCGCCCATAGAGAATGCGTGTAAATGAAAAATAATATCAAATATCTTAAAAACGAAGGGGTTGTATGGATATTTTTGAATAGCGTGTCAGAAATGTGTTCGATACGAGAATCATCCCTCAACGGGTCTGAACCTATTAGAACCTTTTGAGAAAGGAACATTCTATCGGTAGTTTTTCACACAATCGACTCTATGGGCTCTGACGAGGCACCAACCATTTTCACACGTGTACGTCCCTCGGTTAGCTCATGTAATCTGCACGTTCTACTTTCCGCACCGCCGTAGGAGCCATGGTACCACATGACACAGTTTGGTTCCAATTGAACGTCAATTTTCCAATTGGGGTCAATTTACATTTTTTGCATTTTTCAATCTTAACTCACCTGACCTTTGACCTTTGGACATGACCTTTGACCTCATCAACAATGAGGGCTCCCATGGTGCACCTATGACACAGTTTGGTTCAAATTGAACCTCACTTTTCAATTGAGGTCAATTTTTTAGGAAACTTACAATTAGTGTCAAACATCCACCACACAAATTCACACGCAACAACAGATTGCAAAAAACGTGGTCTGCCAGTCTATTAGCTGGCGGCCCACAAAAAATACGGCCTTAATTGATATCAATTAATCGATACTACTCCAGGTAAATCAGGGG
>JAMKCH010062920.1:0-104660 GCA_023653785.1 Ophioderma brevispina
CAGAAGCAATGCTCAGGCTCATAGTATCTCGTAGACAGAAACCCGGCTTTGATGAGCGCGTACTGCCAGGTTGTAAAAGGTCTCTGTCTAAGAAAGCACTAAAGCTAAAATCAAATCGCATGTGGCGAGGTCGGACGGTGACCCATCAACAGCATACTTCTGGTGCAATCAGAGGCAGTTCATTTTTTTCCGCAGTAAATACGCAGAGAACCAGGACATGCGTCCGTCAAAGGGTTCTGTCCCCGACTACAATGTTTCCTAAGGAGCATAAATTATCTGGAAAAAATATCTGTCCGATATGCTTCCTGAGCTATTGTAATTTACATTGCTCCATGGAGCAAATGCAAATTGGCCCTAGCTGTAGCATTGGAGAACTGTTTTGTCAAATACTGCATGTCTCCAGGAGCGTCATGTGCATTCAAATTTGGCTTAGAAATTTCTCCAGATTATGTTATGTATGTCCCAGGACCCTATGGTCCTGTACCTTATGCTCTCAAGATTATAATTTCGGATCAATCTCAGAGTGGCCAAACAGGTTGGCAATGAACTGCTAGCTGTCACAAGCTGCCGATCTAACTTGAAAGTCAGTCCCTGATATTTGAAAAGGTCAACAAAGTTTATTAAACATGGCTGGGCATGCCAGTACAAACACAACCGTCCAATTGCAAATTTGGATGAATCGCACGCTTTGAAGCTGAGCACACTAAGGCAGAGTAATTCTGTGCCAATCTTATCCTGTGGTTTATTATACATACTATACTAATACGTATACTATGTCATGTACTTATAAATCGTCTTACAAAGACAAACCAAGTATCACAGCGCTTGACAAAAGAAAGATAAGAGACATAATCATAAAAAAACAAAATCACTGATCAATAAGTGAGCCTTTAAAAGAGACCGAAGTTTGCATTTGTTTTAGCATGACGGATATGGTGAAGAAGTTTTGTTCAAGAGATGGTCCAGCAAAATAGAAGCCCTTTTTACCAGTTTTTGAGTACGGGTGTGGGAACAACAAGAAGCCTGTGTCCTGAGCAGAGCGTAATCCACTTCTGCTGGGATGGGGTTAAAGGCTGAATGAGTTTAGTGATGTAGATGGTACTTTGTTGGATACACAGAAAACATTTGTAACAATAGTCAAGAGTTGAAATTGGATGCGACTAGGTTATGGGTAACCAGTTATGCTCGAAGAGAGCCGTCATGGTCATAATTTTTTTTGCCTTAAAGATGAGTTTGGCAGCATGTTCTGAAGACGTTTAATTTTATTCAAGTCTTTTTCGATGTATTCCATATAAAGAGCGTTGGCTAATCAAACCTTGTGTTACAGGCTCGGACTGCTTCGTGATCAGCAGATTATCTTAAACATACGATGCGTGACAGGTTGCGAAGGTGGACTTTTTTGAACTTGCACATGGATAGACCGATTGTGACCTAGATATCGTTTGTATCAAACACAACACCAAGGTTCTTAATGGTAGAATATGGAACCATAATTTCAGAACCAATGGCTAGCTTCACTCTGATAAAGATGTTCAAATCGAGGACTGGAAATGACAAAAACTCAGTTTTAGTTTAATTTAACCGAAGCATGTTGTGGTCCATCCAAAATTTGATTCTGTTATACATTTAGTAAGAGTGCAGAGGACATTGTCCAGTTCAAATTTATTTACGTGGACCTTGAATGAATGTAAACAGTTTGTATGTCGTCCGCGTAGAAGTGTATTTCACTGCTTATACTCATTATGACGTCCGCATGTTATAGTGTTAAAGAGAAGTCCTGTGCCGATAACAGAACCTGTGGGAGGCCAATTTATTCGTTTGCAACTCCGAAAGTTCCCAGCAACTTTTACCCCTTTTTGGCGGTTACTCAGGTATGAATTAAAAACCATTGGCGCGACATGTCCACGAATAACCACAACACTGTCAACCTGTTTAAAAGAACATCATGATCAATGGCGTCAAAAGCTGCCGACAGGTCAAGCAACACCAGCCCAGAGCAGCCTCTGATTGTCTAATTGAAATTCCAAAATGTCATCTTGACCTTCAGCAGGCTGTCCCCTCCGTGCTGTGCTGTGGCCTGCCTGTAGGCAACTGATACTTTTGGCCAAGGTTTTATTACGAACATGATTAGTTTACAACTACACAAAGACAGATTTTTTCAATAAGTTTAGAGCAGAAAGCTGTGTTGACACTGGTCTAAAGTTCTTAAGATTGTTAACATCCATGCCTTTTTCTTCAGGACAGGAGTGACGATAGCTTCTTTTAAGAAGGAGGAAATAATCCAGTAGACAAAGATGTATTTCCAAGAAAACTAACACGGCAGTGAGGTCTATGTTCTCTTTAACAAGCCAATCAGGCTTTATTCCGTCAGGCTAGCTGCAGAGTTCGTAGGGGAGGGGCCAGATGGCACTCTTTCCGAATTATAAAAGTGGATTGCATGTTGGGGGAAGTTGTCTTTCCTCCTGATTTTGTAAATATCCTTGTTTTGCCTGCCGTGACGTGACGTCCCCTGACGTCCCGGTTGAACCAGATACCCGTTGGTGCTTATCCGTTTATTTCATACGAGCTTGAATTTTTAGTTCCGTCAGTGAGTTAGGTGGGCAATGACGTCACGGGTGGCCAAAAAAGACATTCCCGTGATTTTGATCCTTAGCATGCTCAGTGTGCCTATATTCGTAATATTCGCTGTAGGTTAAATAATCTATACTTAAAAATTCAAATTATACTTTTTTACCCACGACCCCCCTATTCTTTTGAAAAAAGGAACATTTTTCTGAGAAGACCTCGACTTTCTGACTTTTTAAGAAAGATTTGAATGTTTAAAACAGACCCCAGTTTGTTGAAAATTTTGCAAATTCTTGCCCAAGATAATCCCTATTTTGTGGAATTTGGAAAGAATTTCTATTGTGGCCGTCCACCCTATGATTCGGCAGCCAAACAAAGAAACTTCAGTTTAATGATGTTGGCGTCCAGAACACTGATTCATGCCAGTGCGGCAATATTATAGTAAGTAATTATAGTCCACCTTAATCATAGTCCGGCTACGACGATAAGGATAAGGCACGCAATTTAGTTGACTCTTCACGAACATTAGTTTTCACGCTTTATTCCGTAATCTTCTATGGTGCCCGGACTAGGCTCCCGCCGGACTATCAGTTGCTTTCACCCTCTCACCCAACACCCTATTTAATTCTCTGTCATCAATTCCCTCCCCCTTGGTTTGAAAGCGTCAGCCTTAACCATAACGTCCTTTTCATACGGAGTGTTGGTTGCGTCCCTCGTGAAATTTTTCCAGTTCTACAGCCCTAAACCTCAAATTGGGGTCCAAAATTCAGTTCCAGAGTCCATATAATACTTCCGAAACCCTTCTTTTCCTAAACTTTCAATTCCATAGCTCCCAAGTCTGCACTTCAACAACGCACCCACCCGCCAACCCAAACCGAAAGTGAGTTAACCCCCCCCCCCCCCCAGGTGTGTTGCCCACAATTATTAGTGGCTGCTTTCAACTTGTTGAAATATGAAATTTTTTTAGATTTCAATAATTTCAGTATTTTTTTTTATGCCAATTGGTCTTCTAAGTTAGCTAGCAATGGTGATTCAAATGTCCTAATCCATCAAATCAGCACATTTCTAGCAGCCCTCACACTTCATCATAATTTTCGAGCGTTATATACACTAGTCTCAAAAACGTCCATGGCACAGTTAAAAAGATCATCACTCACTACTGTCCATTTCAAAGAGTAAAAAATCTGGGCATTAGGTATGAGTCATTGATCCCCAGAATGGCAAAAGGTCAGTTTCCTGTCATCATACAGTAAACAGACGGTCATTGGTAAATTGTGCCCGCTGGAAAAATGATAGCTATAAAATTGAAGGCTTGTTATGCCCACAATTAGCAATCAAGTTACAGATAAACACACCATTATTCGTATGGAGTATGACCTTTGTGATGGTTTTTGGCTTTAACAGTTCACATACATGTGGAGTTTGGATGGAGGAGGGGGTTTTTATTTTAACATGAAACCATAAAAAGGACAATTTCCAATTACGTTTCCACATGCAGATAGTAATTCATTACCTTCACTTATGTTTCACACACTAAATTGTCCCCTTGTTTTTTCCGGTTTTCCCCTCCCCTCCTGTTTTTTTCCCCTCTTAAGTGGCTCATTCAATTTGTTTTTGTCAGAAAAAAAATCATTGGAAATTTGCCAACTGCAATCCTTACCATAACTTAATCACACTGTTTATTTTTTAAAATCAACAAATTTCAAGCCCTTACTTCAATATGTAGGTAGAAAAAAGGGACAAAATAAAGTCCATTTTGAAAAAATCAATGTTATCTATGTGCGCTCTCTGCGTGCCAATATTGTCCGCGATTTGGTAACGATCATTATAGCCCAGGTAGCTAAGCAGACATTTGTAACACATCTCAAGTACAAAAAGTTTGAGGATTAAATATGTACACATACTGACAAGGAACCGCCCCTGAAATAAATCTTAAGTGCCACAAATGGTGCCCTTAAGGATAGGGGCAAGATAAAAAGTTTGTACATCGGAAACATCCCAATTTACTATAAATTGCACCAATCAATCCGTACTCCTGAAAAGGATACCATGTCATTGTCCTACAACCACAGCAAGATTCAGAAAAGGTTAGTTTGTACTAACCCACAACGTAAAGGGTTAAGAGTCATAGGCTAAAAAACAGCAAAAATCAATAAAAAGGGTCAATTTCAGTGTGTACAGGGGTCCAAATTATTTAAGTTCTCCTATTTGGATAAAAAATGGTTTTAAATTATTTGGTGGACCTCATAGGATTAAAATAAGAATAGTTTGAGTGTCTCAAATGCTTGGCTTAAGAAAGTAGGGGTGAAACAAGGTCAAGGCCCCAGTTGAAGCAATGGACGTTGACCTTCGCTGTGCCCCCTTACATCGGTAACTACGCATTTTTAGACCGTCAAAACTATTCCTTATTTTAATCTTATTAACTCCATCAACAATTTGCACCATTTTTATATAAATCGGAGCAACTTTAAAATTTGACCCCTGTACAACTGAAATTGACCCTTTTTATTGATTTTTGCTGTTTTTAGCCTATAACTCGTAAACTTTACGTTGTAGATAGTACAAACTATACCTTTCCTGAATCCTTGTGGTTAGACAAGTAACATGGTATACTTTTCAACATGATTGGATCAATTTAAAAATTTGACCCCTGTACAAACGTTTTCTTTGCCCCTCTCCTTAAGACACCACTTGCTGCACTTAAGAATCATGTTTCAGGGGTCCCTGTCAGTCTGTCAACATATTTAATCACTCAAACCTTTTGTACTTGAGATGTGTTACAAATGTCTGTTAGCTCCCGGGTTATTACGGTCAGTATCACAGATTGAGTGAGCCCACCGGGCTTTCCTCTCCTCAACTTTTTAATTTTCTCGCGTAATTGCTTCAGTAGGTCCGGCAAAACTCTCAATGTTTGATTACCTGCAAGTTAAAAAATAGAACAGATATACACATGAAACTTCTGAAATTTTCATTTTGAAGAATGAAACTGTAGACAGTGTAAATTTGAACGTTGTAGCATATCTCTTTCTACCTTAGGCTTAGAACTTATCAATCACCCCTCGTATGTGCACTGATAGAGGTATACTGTAAATAACAAGGTTTTAGTAATAAGGCATGAAAAATGAAAAGTGCACCATTAAATAATGTGTAAAGGTCACTATTTGGTGAACTTCGCGCCATTTACTGTTCAAATTAAAGGTGTCGCCCCCGTAATGAGGTAGGCTGAATATGCGATTCCTGGGTTCGTTCTTCGAAAGTCAATTTGGTCGTATTGCATAATACTAAATATTGTTTAGAGGTTTTCATAACACTAAATATTGTTTAGAGGTAATCTGTGAATTAAGTTACATTATCCAATAATGAATTATATGTGCACTGTTGGATGGAGTCCGTGTATTGCCTATCAATTGGGTAAGATATATATTTCTTATTACGCCAGGTAGAGGCTGGATAAGAGCGGGATGCACTATTCGTAAATGTGCCCTGAAGCACTTTCCATTAGGTGTACTTACCCAGTAGATTTAGATCTCAGATTTAACTTTATTTCATTCAGAACATGTAAATGTTTCATATGATACAAATACAAAGCATACAATACCTAAGCCTTTTAGGCGATAGCAATACATGAGCATTATTGTTGATAATATTATTCATGTTAAAATGATACAAAAAAGATAATATGACACAGTAAAGTTTGATCAAATAACAACACATCATGATCAGTGATATAATAATAATAGTATAAGATAAACAAGGTTGCAGTATAATCAATAGGCAAGTGTATATACAAAAGTGGTTTAAAGAAACAATGTAAGAGTATCATGAGGACAAGTCTGAACGGGGAAAGATCAAAATAAACCCCGGGAGCTATAGCGCTTGATCTTACCCTACTTATATAGAACAAAATTTGATATTTTAACATCATAGATACAAAAACAAAATGAAGTAGGGTGAATATGAAGTTCCTGAATATGGGTTTATTCTCCGGAAGTCAATTTATACCAAAAGTTATTTACAATGAATGCATTTTACAACAATAGACATGTTTGAGGTTAAAAGTACACTATCCAATAATGCATTTCTGATCGCACCTGGACCGATTGGATGAAAGATGCACTCGTTTTAAAAGTGTACTGTCCAGCAATATGGAAAGGTTCTTTAAAAGTAATATCAAATATGCAGTTCCTGTGTTTGTTCTCTGGAAGTCAATTTGTAAAGAAAACAAAATTGTCGCATTGCGTAATAGATACATTTTAATTCATTCCCTTTGTTACGCATTTCGTCCATTTGTATTGTTTTTATATTTATTATATTACTTACTAATGATCTAATCATGATTTAATCATATCAAATAAATGTCTATATAATAAGAACAGATATAGAACTTTAATTAATACATAATATAATATTTTAATGTGTACTGACGAACGAAAACTGATTTCAAAAGTGCATTGACCAATTATAAGGTAGGGTACATTACACGAGAACTTCCAATGGTGAAATAAAGGTGCACTGCCCAATTATGGAGTAAGGTGCATTAAATGTGTTACACGTGCAATTTCCATAAAGGGAATATGGTTCCATTAAGGGAATATGATCAATAATGGTAAATTAAAGGTGCACAGTCCTTAAAGAATTAGGACTTTCGTGCGCTGTATAATAATGGGGTAAGGTGTATTTCTGTTGTGGCCTAGGGTAAGTTGTTAAAGCTGTACTAATCTTCAAGGGTCACTGGTCCACTGTTAAAAGACTCCACTTTTTGAAATTAGATTTTCCTGCACATAAGCAAAATGTAATCAATTGCACCCTTTCAAGGTGCTTGTTCCAATCGCCGTTGGGACCCCTGATTTCCCCGGAAGTAGTATCAATTTTGATTTTTTCTTATGTGTTCCTGATATTCCAGCTGCTAAATCCATTTCTTTCCCAAGATACCTATAAAATAGCGTTTCAAGGTCAGCTATCAATATTTGCGCAGTAGTTAATAAGGCCTTGTAATGTGCAGTATAGCCTCTACTATCAGTTAAGTCCCCCCGCGATACTTGGTGGTAGGTGTATGCAAGTGGCTGGCTCTCATGTCAAGTAGAGAACACGATACATATCAATCGGAACAAGCACTTTTAATTTCGGACCAGCAGAACCAGGTATGTCTAATTTTCTTCTTCTTTTGTGATCTCGTTGAACTCTTTTTCACTCATAACAATTACATATGTCGTCGTGACAACGGTAACAATCACAGCAAATACAGTAAACAAAAGCATCAAACAGCGGTCTACAATCATCGAAACTAAACGCCACTTTCCTAGCAGCTCCTCTACTTCTGATTTAAGATCAATCTCTTTTCTCATTGATACCAGATTTTGGTTAATTTGTGTAAGCTCCGAAAACTCCGGACTTCTACTTGGATTTTGCAAAGCGCCCTCGGATTTCGTAGTACCATTAGCAACGTAGACATTTGTGCTACCAGGCAGATGAAATTTATCGTAAGCGTGTTGACCATTTTGTCCACCATGTGAGGGAACATCCAGTGTCAATGCCTTGTTGGTGTAGCATTGGTTCCTTTTATCTGCAGCTTGACGAACATCATCCATGCATACACATTTACCAAGGCAATCTATGAAGACTTTCTCCACCCAGCGCGGCATTTTGGTTGCTTTGTACCCAACGTGTATAACAAATACGGTGGCTACAACCGAGATACACACCATTACGATCATAATGAGAAAAAAGGTGCCTGTCAATAGAAAAATATAAATAAGACGTGTAAAAAGTATTTGTTATTGTTATTAGTGGATATTTGCACGAGAGGTCAATAGGTTAACTTGGCCAAACCTATCTTTTAAAACAACCCAAACATGCAGAGAATACAAAAATCTGCAGAAATATCTAAACCAGGTAACCAAGTGCATGTGATGTAGTCTTCGCATGGGGGGGGGGGCAAACAAATAGTCCATTCAACACAATTTACCTTCCGAGAAAGTACCCCACATGCCAAATTGGATAATCCTTCCAAGAATAGGGCCCTTGCACAGGAGGTCAATTTGTTAACTTGGTCAGACCTGTCCTCCAGAACAACCCAAACATGCAGAGAATACAAAAGAATTACCTGCAGAAATATCTGAAATGTTCAGGTGAACCAGGTGCATGTGTTGTATTCTTTGAATGTTTGGATTATCTGGAGGGCAAACAAAAGTCCATTCAACATAATTTACCTTCCGTGAAAGGGCCCAATACTACGGTTATCAAAAGTATGTTTATAATGCAAATTATATTATCAGACATTGAACTTACCAATCATGGGCGATTCTTCTCCGCTTGGAGGCATAGTCTCGGCAATCAATTGTTGAAATACAACAAGGGCCAACAAGTTCGTAATTGAAAGCGTCAATTTCTCTCCACAATCAGGTGGCAGATAAAATACTAATAAGGACAGTCCGGCTAGGAAAACACAGGGTAGAATCAAGTAGGCAATATAAAATGCGGAGTTCCGTCGGAAGATAATGGTATAGATAAGTTCGTAGTAAGGAGTTGGACAGCACGGATAAACAATGACTTCACGCTCAATTTTAACAGAAATAAACTCCCAGACACCATTGTCAAGAAATCTGTGGAGGTAAGAAACAACAGTGTTCGTAGGAACATACTTTCATGATTCGTTACTTAAGCTTTCAAACTCATTTGTCTATTTCATTCACAAACAAAACAAGAAATGTTTAGTAAATTTTAGCAGTAGAATAAACCGACCCCTCTACCGGCGTTAGCGCGGAAACTATGATATCATACGCGCGGTAAAACTACGGATCATAAATTTGTCAGCCAATTTTTGAATTTCCTGCTGAAAATAGCCTTAATCCAAATCTTGGACTTGGCACCAGCGGTCTGTACTGATTCTATAGGTTTTCATTTTTTGGTTTATCCTACCACTTCCCCAGTATTTCTAGTAAAAAGTTGAGATATCGGGCGCTCAGAGCGTGCCTAACAATCGTTTTACAGGGTGTATGAAAAGCAATCTAGTCGCGCTTTGAAATGACTGGTTTTAG
Organism: Ophioderma brevispina; assembly: GCA_023653785.1. Taxonomy (NCBI): domain Eukaryota; kingdom Metazoa; phylum Echinodermata; class Ophiuroidea; order Amphilepidida; family Ophiodermatidae; genus Ophioderma; species Ophioderma brevispina. The sequence goes on from JAMKCH010062920.1 coordinate 9,603, forward strand.
GCCAAAATGAGTTCTGATTTTCAAGGTTGCGCTATAGCTTTTCATGAATTCTTATTGGATATTCAATCATTCTGGGCTACTTCTACCGCACGTTTCCAGGCAAAGTGTTAAGGTTATACCTCATATACTCTGTCCAGCTCGAAGTATGAAGTAGCGACGCGGGCGTATACATGTTACCGACTTTAAGCGCGCGCGTAGGCCAAGCACAAGTGCAACTGAAAGGCGGCACTGGGTATACGCGCGCGTCGTCACTTCATACTTCAGATAAGACAAAGTATAGATGCAATACACCACTTGTAAACTCGTAAAAAGTAGCCTAAAAACAGTTTTTTGTGTATCAGCGCATTTTGACCACCCTCTATATTTCTGTTGCACTAATTACATGTATTGATACAAAATGAAATTCAAGATGATACCTTTACACAAACATGTAATAATGAATGCTATTTTAGCTCAAAATTTGTCTTTAAGGGAAAATATGCATTAAATTCAATTACTTTTTTTGCACTCTGTATAGCACACATGCTTATTCTAATGTGCTACAAATAACACATTGCCTGAAAGGGATTTATTAGTACATTACAAATATGAATATAATTTTTTTCATTTTCATAATGTCTGGAAATAATGCAGTGTTAAAAAAAATGTTATTTTTATGTACTTTTTGTCGTATCACCCGTATATTTGTTAGTACACCCTGAATATCCATTCAAACTTTGCAGATTTACAATCCTTATAATATGCTCGTCATAAAAATGTATACATTGTAGAATTTGAATCACAGCTTTTTTGAGCTATCATGAGAAATAGGGTAAAAATGCAGTCGATTTTCACCGCTATTAGCGCCTTTTGGAGTCCTTCGATTAGCGCAACCGACGGAACAGCAACTGTCTGGCATTGTTGATTATGCAGGGCAGTAAATATAATTAATTAGAACAATATGGTGAAATTCAAAGCGTGTTATGACGATAATAAATTAAACTCAACCGATCTACTATACAGCGGTATACAGTGACCGCTAATGTTTTGCCTGCGAGCAACTACTTCCGGGTCACGTGACCGACTCAGAACGTAAACATGTTAACTGGTCTATATTTTAACCCTAAAAGCCCAGGGGGGGGGGGGGAGGAATCCGCCTCCCTCGACATTTTTTGTCGTATCTCACCTATTTGTTATTTTTTTCATGCCGACACTGCATGACTTTTTTCTTTGAAGCCTTGTGCTCGATTTAAGACCATTTTGAACAAAAACGAACCTACGGTTATGACGCGGCGTTGCGTAATCGCGCACTGCGTGCGAAGAAAAGCTATTTCCAACTGAAATTACACAGAACAGCAGAAATCCAGTTTTTTGTGCTAAGGATTCAGTTACACTATGTTTTATTTTATTTATTTGATTTATTTGTAGTAAGAGCATGTGTGAGCATACTTTGACACATCATAGCCAATAAATCCAACTTTTGCTTGAAAAATGGCGAAAAACTATGAATTCTGCGATTTTTATAGATTTTTCGCATTTTTACATGACGTCATGTATGACGTCACTGTGACGTCATACAAGGTATGTTTGTACTTTTTTTGTATCAATGGACTCGGGAGGGTCATAGCTATCCATTGGTAGCACACATATGATAGTTCATCAATCCGCCTCCGAGATACTAGGGGGCGGAATCCGCCCCCCGGCGGTGAGATGGGTCCAAAAAGCCCGGTTCTTTTAGGGTTAAACAAGGTTGGTACTAGCCTAGCTTCTGCACAGTCTGTGCGACTAGATTGCAATGTAGTCCACTCAATCTATGAAAAATACTAGGTAGACCTGGAAAAATTGCTACAGAGGGTTTTCTTGCTGTAACTAGCAGTAAAAGATCTCCCAAACAACATATCAAAAAGGTAGAAAAAGGGAAGCCTGGCAAGACATTCTAATTTGCAATTATCTTACGTGGACGTATACGCCCATATTTCGACAAAGGTATATAGCTCATAAATGCATGTTTAGGGAGATTTTCCATTTTTCTATTAGTATTTGAACATGTTTTGCATGGCTATGCCTGCAAGGTGTGTAGCACTTGCAATTGATATATTAAAAGTGGAAAGTGATGGTCATTATTCAAGATGGCCGCCACATTAGCAGTAGAATAAACCGACCCCTCTACCGGCCTAAGCGCGGAAACTATGATATCATACGCGCGGTAAAATTGATAGCTGCTTTGTGCACATTTACACCGGTAATATGCTTTCCTGATCCTTCAACATGACCATTTCTGTAGACATCTGGATCTCCTCTACCGTTGTATATGAACGGTAAAACTACGGATCATTAATTTGTCAGCCAATTTTTGAATTTCCTGCTGGCTTAAAATATGTTCCATAAATTTACCGAGCAATCTTGTCAATGGAAAATCCCATATCAGAGTGCTCCCACAATGCACAGAATTACACACGTTCAGTCTTGTATCAATTTCACCATCATTTTCCACCTCTCTTGCATTCAATGTCGCCCATACAGCAATAAATGTAGGTTGACTAGGTTCCTAGATCTTTGTAGATTCCTAATATTATATTCCTGGCTTTGCAAGTGTTGAAGAAATATGAAAACATCGCATGTTTTTTACATGCGATTTCCACTGAGTTATGACTTCTTACGTTGAATTGTCTATACGGTGAGTGAAATCACGGCAGAACATAGCCTTAATCCAAATCTTGGACTTGGCACCAGCGGTCTGTACTGATTCTATAGGTTCTCATTTTTTTGTTTATCCTACCACTTCCCTAGTATTTCTAGTAAAAAGTTGAGATATCGGGCGCTCAGTGCGTGCCTAACAATCGTTTTACAGGGTGTATGAAAAGCAATCTAGTCGCGCTTTGAAATGACTGGTTTTAGGCCAAAATGAGTTCTGATTTTCAAGGTTGCGCTATAGCTTTTCATGAATTCTTATTGGATATTCAATCTGGGCTACTTCTACCGCACGTTTCCAGGCAAAGTGCTAAGATTATAGATGATGTGACATTTGTTTATGTTTATGGCGCCCCCTGTTGGTGTAAGAGAGAAACTGGCAGGCAAAAGCACCTATACTTTGCATGGGGAAATTCTGTTTTTTGCTGTAACTTTTGTTTCGAATTAAATAATACTAACTTTCTTATCAAGCATAATAAGCTAATGCTACCAGCTGCATTTTGTGACCAATTTAGATCAGGAAAGATTCTGCAAGTAATTTATAACCAGATTTTATGTGGTCTGTCACAGAAACTACTGTAATATTTTGCCTGCCAGAAAACAACAGAGGGCGTCCTGAATGTCAACAAGTGACGTCATAGGTCACATCATCTATACCTCATATACTCTGTCCAGCTCGAAGTATGAAGTAGCGACGCGGGCGTATACATTGTACCGACTTTAAGCGCGCGCGTAGGCCAAGCACAAGTGCAACTGAAAGGCGGCACTGGGTATACGCGCGCGTCGTCACTTCATACTTCAGATAAGGCAAAGTATAGATGCAATACAGCACTGTAAACTCGTAAAAAGTAGCCTAGAAACAGTTTTTTGTGTATACTACTAAACGAACGTACCTGCTTTGTTCAGTATCGGCACCAGTTTCTGCCTGTAGTTCAATATGTGTGCCGTCGTACGCCCAAGAACTCAATCGCATGGGACAAACCTGCGTGTCGAAGGGGAAATATCTGACTCGCTGTCGACATGAACTTCCAAATATGGTTGGTACGTACCAAGCAATGAGGCCGTCAGGATATATATTGACTAATGTATTTGGCTTGTATCGTTCAAATGTGTCATCAACGCTATGAAATAAGAAATATATAACATTTAAGGATATATGTGGATTATTTTTCATGAATCTCCAACCTCGTGTCACTTTGTTCCAAAGAAATCCCAATTAAAATAACTATAACTTTATTATATATATTGATTTTCCTCTCAAAGCCTCATACCTCGATTTTTATTATCATCTGGCCGTTGTGCAAATTCGATCTACTCTTGAAGGAATTCATAATTTCGTATTTTCTCTCTCGGTATAAAATGGACAGAAATTGCAATACACTGGCCTAGTGGGCAGCGATATACAAACATTTGATCATAACATCAAAACGCACCGTTAGAATCAACTGAAATTAGGGTAAAACCCTTTCTTCGGAGATATCTAGTGAACCATTAACCAAAAATGAGGTCCTGTGATCACGGAATATACCTTTAAAATAGTTCTATAAAAACATAAAAACAGACCTACTTTTGGTGAAGAGTTATATCCGGTAGCCAAACTGTTTCCGCAGGAACATGTATGATGCTAATTCCTCCGAATTCGGAGGCATTCCATGTTAAGAACTCGTCTGTCCAAGTCTAATTCAATGAAAACAATCAAAAGATATATCATTATGTACCCCAAAATGAAATTTTCTATAATAAATTATAAGTACTTTATTTCATATGTGGCTTGCCCCACGGAACCCCCCCCCCAAAAAAAAAAGCTTTAAAAATATGTATCATAAACATTAAGGGATAAGAAGCATTTCGCTTTTCTTTGCCCAAGTTTGACTTGGGCAAGTACTGAATCTTAATCCTATGATGCATTGTATCTGGTGATATAACTGTTCAATTTCCATGCAATCTACTTCGCCGAATACAACCCAAAAGGTAGTAACTCTACTCATGTCTTTGGAGGGGGTGTTCAGTTACGAATCTGGCAGGTTACACATGAGTCTAAGATTACAACATTAAATTACCCTCTTATTAGCCATAGCAGCTTTGTGTCTTAAATGAGAGATTATAAAAAGGACCATACATGAACTAGCAAGGTATATTTTAACCGTAAAAGGCCCGGGGGGGGGGGGGAATCCGCCTCCCTTGACATTTTTTTGTCGTATCTCACCTATTTGTTATTTTTTTCATGCCGAAACTGCATGACTTTTTTCTTTGAAGCCTTGCGCTCGATTTAAGACGGTTATGACGCGGCATTACGCAATCGAGCACTGCGTGCGAAGAAAAGCTATTTCCCATTGAAATTACACAGAACAGCAGAAAAACATTTTTTTGTGCTAAGGATACAGTTACACTATGTTTTTTTTTTTATTTATTTGATTTATAGTAAGAGCATGTGCGCACATACTTTGACACACATCATAGCCAATAAATCCAACTTTTCTTGAAAAATGGTGAAAAACTATGAATTGTGCGATTTTTGTAGATTTTTCGCATTTTGCATGACGTCATGTTTGACGTCACTGTGACGTCATACAAGGTGTTTGTACTTTTTTTGGTATCAATGGACTCGGGAGGGTCATAGCTATCAATTGGTACCACACATATGATAGTTCATCAATCCGCTTCCGAGATACCCGGCGGTTAGATGGGTCCAAAAAGCCCGGCTCTGTTAGGGTTAACCAAGGTTGGTACTACCTAGCTTCTGCACAGTCTGTGCGACTAGATTGCAATGGCATGAATGGCGCTAAATTTAAAGAGGCACAGCACGATCATCAGCCTCGTCCATACCTTTCCCACCATCAAATCTGAGATTGTGGTACCGTTAGAAACCTTATATTTTTCTCCTCTCTTCTGTAAAAATTTCAATTTCATGCTACAGGCTAAAATATGGTTTGATTGCGGTAACCGGAAAATGGTTTGTACAGTGCTGGCGATTGTAATACACACAATTACCGCTCACATTAAAATGGTATGTCAGATTCAAATAAAATTTTGGAATTAAAGAAAGTAAGTTGGTGATGGTCCTTCCTATATAAGAGAGAAAAGTATATGTTATGTAATCGGGTGGGGTATCTTTAGGTGTCTGGTTTGGTCATAATGTAACCAAATTGACTTCACTAAAAATGAATTTCAATGAAATTCGTAATGGGATAAGAATCTAGTATTATTCGCGCGGTGTTGTTGTTTGTTCGTTTCTTTCTTTCTTTGCTTGCTTTTAACGAACAATGAATGGAGCGTTCTTCATATTCTTCATATTCAAGTTTAAATTTGAGATATGAAATCCAATAATTAACAAAGACACGTAGAGAGATATCAAACTGTGTAGCAGAAACATGGCGAGTATGGTGATCATTTTAGTATCATATTGATATCATTGCTTTAGTGAATAAAAAGCCCAATAATTGTTTCCATTTGGTGTTTAAACATAAACATCTCCAAATGCAGTCGATCACAACAATTAACACGAACACACACACACACACCCACACACACACACACACACCCTCACACACACACACACACACACACACGCACGCACACACACACACACACACACACTGTCCTTACGGCCAATTTAGTACACATTTTTTTTCTACAATCCAAACGGTTGGACTCATACTGTAATCGGATATTATGAGGTAGAAAACATTATGAAAAATTCCACCGTTATCGGACCACCCACTTTTCATTTCAAATGAATCATTAGGCGACCAAAAAAAAATGAAAAAGAAGAAGAAGAAAAAAGCTGTTCATCACCCTGCAGTTAGTTTAAAAACGACAATCCTAAGAAAAATAAACTATTGCGAAGAACATAAAATATGATATTTTAGTGGGAAATACCATGCAAAGCGTCAGTAGCAAGACCCATGACAATAGAAAAATTTGCTTTCCCTATTTCTCTCAAGTCAAATCTGACTCAATTTAGTCGTATCTTATCAAAATGGCTACATCATTAACAACAAGTAAACCACAAATTAAAGGAGGAAGAGTCAAACATTTATTGGCTGTTTTACTGACATAGTTTATAGCTTTTACTCTTCGGGTTTAAGGGAATTTATTTTACAACCACCTTTTCCACAACCAGGATTTTTCACCCCTTAGTTATTACATACCTGAGCTTTAATCAAATAGGTTTAACTTACCATCTTCACCCACGTTGTAATCTTGAATCTCTGATTTCTTGTATCCTTTAGTTAATTTGATGACAAATTAGAATAGATATAAAATAAAAAAATCACATTTTAGTAAAAGATCTATGATGATAACCACAACGTATACATAAATATATTTTGGACACGCATTTTTTTCAAAATAACTCTCAGTAATTTGTTTTATTACATATTATGGACCGACTCAAAATTGAAAGCAAAAACAATATGAAAACAAAACTATGCAAAATAATAAGTGGGTCATATACTCTCTAAACTCCGTGGATTAAAAAACCTAATCTATTACATTGTTATGGGGACAAATATGAAAATAGAAAAAGTATAAATCTATGAATTAGATAAATCTATGAATGCATAAATCAAATTTAGATTGATTTTTAATGATGTTTAATCCGTTTAGATTGACGTTTTAATCTAAATTTAGATTAACATTACTTCAAATAAACAACCTAGATTAAAACCAATCTAAATGGATTACAAATCAATAAAAATCAAATAAAATTGATTAAAAATGTTAATCTAATTTATTGATCAATAATATTTGATCTATTTTCAGATTTGTACCCATAGCAATCTATTAATATGGAACCTAGAGAATAATTACAAGGTGTTTTGCTTTAAACAAGAGAATTGAGGACTGTTTACTGTACTTACCATATCCAACAAAGCATAGAGTAACATGCGGTATGTAATAAATGTTGGACTGACACCGTCTTTCACAGGACGAACGAGACCATCATAATTGTGAAACAAATGTTCCTTCAATTTTAACATGTGGTTATTAGAATTAGCCGTCAACAATTCTAGAGTGAAATTAATAAAACATATTTCGATATAAATAATACAAACCGCAACACGAACACACTTCTTCGTAACAGTTACAAATGAAGAGCGCCGCTCATTAAACTCATTACTGAATGGTGACGTCATATTTGTGATACAGCTTGGGGAGATTCGGAAATTCTGCAATGTGTGTTCATGTCGTTCGAGAGACTTCTTAGACCTCAGGTGGTCAAAATTATAAGCGCAATGATAATGGGAAAATCCGGGATAGTGTCGGCTATTGGAAGCTGAAAACAGAATTCAAATCAGACTTTCCGTTGGTGAATTTTGGTGTTATTTTTGTGTTAGTAAAGTTGCGCCATGAGTCAATCCCAGCAATTGGGGGTTGAAAAAGTATTCCTAAATAATCGTATACTATGCGCGATATAATGTGACTAGTGAGATGTACTATTTGTGTCGGTGTCACTTGTTCAATTCTGAACACACTGTCTCATCTATGCAGGGTGACATGAACGTTTACTATGCTGACATTACAAATATGCATGGCTATTTTCCGGCAGTAGAACCAAGTTTGAATTGGGAAATGCAATGGGAGTATTGATTGCTGTCATAATTGTATGCGCGGAACTGTGTTCTGACTAAGAAGGGTCAGTTGCGGCGCGGTCAAGCATGGTTTGCATGACACGTACAATGTACACACAGATTTACTGCATTCGGTTGTGTGTATACTGCAACGCGGTTCATTTAATTCAGTCAGCCGGTCGAGCGCTCGCTACAGATAGCCGAGAGTCTTATGGTTATTTGCATTATATAGGAATATACTACACATGCGCGATTTGCCGTCGGTGACTAGCGGCGGTGACTAGAATCTTTTATACAGGATTAAATAGAGTAGGTTTGTTTGTGCGCAAGGACATCACAGCTCTCGACACAAAGTTGATATTGGACATTCGGTTGGTGTGGTATAACAATAATCTATATCCTAAATGTTCTATATCCTACATTTCGATCTCCCAGTGTGACATAAAATGTCATATTGGGTGGTTTCAAGTTTGCTGAAGTTAGCTAGTTAATTTCATTGTCCTGCTTGAATACCTCAATTGTATGTTATATTAATTTCTTTCTGTATTCAGTTGTATCAAAACTACCAATAAAGGAATTATTTGCGCCCACCCCTCAGTCCCACACACACACAAGGAGAAAAAAAGCACAGGGTAACCTGTTCTTCACACTTTCGCGGGCTCATAAATAACCTTAACCTTATCAATCAAGTTTAGAATTTAGGATCGGAAATACAAAAACGAAACGGTCAAACAAAATCACTGTTATGTAATTTGGAAAAAAACTAGAAAAGACCTACTGAAGCGACATGTCAAGATATTGATACATGTTTTTAGTACTTTATTATTGAAAATATACCATTCTTGTTTTAACCCTAGTCTTACACGGGTACCACCCTCCTCGCGAACTTTCCCATGTTGCGCTAAAATGCTAAAATCGTTCGTAAAAAGCCTCCATGTAATCATTATCTCATCCTTCCAGTCATTTTAGCGAAAAAAATATGAATGATATGCCGTCAAAGTTGCAGGGTGTGTGGGGTGGTTAGTAAATGCGGGACAAGACCAAAGAATCGTACAGCATGGTTGGAAGCATCAAAAGTGATAAACCTATGAATACGCCATAAAGTACGAATATAACGAATTTCCGAGGGGGTGGTGAGCGCCCCTCTTGGTAAATCGTGGTTTACGATCCCCAAAATCCGAAGTTCTAGGAGAATGAGTTGAACTTACACTTAAGGAACGCATAAATTACTCAGCTTTTTGTTAGAAGGTTCGAATTTACGTCATTTTATGGATACATCAAATGCGGCAGTACTGTTCTAACTTACCAGTTACTTGTATAAACAGAGTAATTATAAACAATGACCATCTGATATACCAGTAAGTGGACGCCATTGCCAGACAATCTAAGAATTATAAAAGAATATTAAAATGTTTACACATTAATTGGCAGTCCTTTGTATGAATTATTACCAATATGAAAACGCCTATTTTAATTGCAGTTCGTTGATTTTTCTTATTAATTAATTTTATATTTTACATTAAGCTAGCGCCAGCTGCAAATTAAAAGATTGAGTTACTTCAAGTGACAGGAGGAGATTTTTTTAGGATACGGATTTCTCTCAAATTGCACAGGATCGATTGTAGACCACCTACCTACCAAGAACGTCCCGAAGGTTTATTGGACAAACAAGTACAACAGAAAACCGCAAACCTTGTTTTGAACTTGCATGACTATCGTAATTGTTCCCATAGAACACCGTGCTTTGACTTTCTGTCGTGTACGTTCGTGTACGACAGAAAGTACTAAATCATCGTAATAAAGACGGCGTATTCGGCTTATTTACTTCAGGTGTGATCTAATACATTAGAAAGCATTCCAAATATGCAAAAAACCCAGGTTCTGAAAAATTGGGGGCGCTTCTTTCTGGAAATCTCCTCATGTCTCTTTAACTCATTGACCTTAAGATAATTGATAATGGCTACAAATGGAAGTTTATTAAATGGTTGCTATTTTTTTTCAAAAGGTTTAATCAAAACAGCTAGTGCTATTCAATTTTAAAGACGACGTTTTTATTCAGTGCGAATATAATGGGATTATTTACGGAGTGTGGACAAATTGCATTTGCGAAATGAATTATGGTCAAAGGTAATTCTTCCAAGAAAATGCAATAATCATTGTTGATGGTGTTAAGAGTAGTCGCTGTATAGTAAAGTTATTAGTTGTGTGGTCAGGGTAGTAGAAGTAGAAATGTTATTAACATTGTGGTGGTGGTGGTAGATCGTATAAACCATTATAGCGCGAAGGTTGCACGTATGACAACTATAATTCCTAAGTTACGACCAAAACAATGATTGCAACGTTCCAGAGCGTTGTTAAGGAGACAACGTCGAATTATCCATCTCGTTGAAGTATTTAAAACGATTTGGCCTTGGTTATCGATCGCTGTCTGCCAAACCAAAAGTAGGCTTAATTCACTGATCTCTATACAATGGATTGGAAACCTGGGCTTCGTAATTGAAGCACAGAGGGCCATGTTGGTCATCCAAAAAGAGGTGGTTAAGAGCCGGTCATTTATATATACAAAATTGTTCCCATTGAAATGTGGCTAGGTGACATAACAGACTACAGAATCAAGCCAATTCATTGAGCTCATTGTATTTGCGCGTATGGGATGGCATGTCTCTAAAACGTGCACCCGGGATACCACTTCTGTTAAACAGGTGTCTCTGGAATGGTATTGTGTTCGGTAGACCAAGATGCCCGCCCGTTGCTCCATTCATCTAATATACAATTACTGTTGTGTAGCCAATCCATTGTATAGAGATCAGTGGCTTAATTCCACACGAAAGACTTGTTTGAAATTAACCCAACGTCACGTGATCAAGCTAAATGAGTCGTTTGTCGCTGATATTGATTTTGGAATGTACCCAATTTTATTCAACAAAACCTAACCCATCAACTATTTTTTTTCTTTTTTAAAGTGTTTATCAAGCCTGTAAGCATTATAAGGTGAAACACTCACAAAATGCAAATTGTGTCTATCAATTTGAAATTGTTTTTATCAAATTTGCATGAAGAAAATGTGTTTCGAAAGCGATCATTGCAGGGTTTCGCGCGGAAGGATGGGAACCCCCCACGCCGCTAAGGCGGCTCCATGACCGCTTCCCAGCCGTGAAGTTCCATTTTCAGTTGGTAGTCCCCCCCCTCCCTTTGAGAGGGGCTGGATCCGCCCCTGCCGCTTACCACGTACATGGTTTCTGTTGAAAGGGCAAACATTTTTGTACAATCATAAACGATTTTAAAACCATTCCTGGAAAGAGACCATGGAAGAACCTAGCGTTTTTGGAGTGGCTACGTGGAAGATCACCTCGCTTTCTTGAAGACCTGTGCATCGACGATGAAAGTGCCTTTTGCAATGCTAAATGACCAGGTTGCTCCAGTCCTTGACAAGAATTTGGAAGATTCCGGGACCAATAAAATGGACAATTTAGGCATTTCTGGTGGGCACAGCTACGACGGTGCTTCTGCACATCCAACAAGAATTGTGACAGGTCGTTTACACAACAGTTATTTGGGAACAGAGTGATGGCCATAAACCATATGAGGTAGAATGGCCCCAAGATCGAAAGACTTGGCCCCCCTGACCTCTTTTTATGGGGCTAATCGCCTGTACATATCTCTTCCGGAAAGTCTGGATGGCCTTTAACAGAGAATTATCCGCGATATACTATCCGCAAGCAGAACCGACAGATCATTCGGCGGGCAGTTGCACATATGCTAAACAGAGCTCAGCTATCTGTTGATCACGGCGGGAACCATGTTGAGGACTAGTAAATTTTAAACGTCTTTAAAATGTAAATCGTGAATTTTAAGCGATATCTCATTTCGTTTGTAATTTTTGTAATGGATTTTTTTTCTCACTTTAAATTCTTTCGGGTAATGCGTCGACATATGGTATATTTCAAATACTAGTAATTTCGATATCAAAAATTATAGTTTTTGAAATGTTTTTCGATATCGAAATTTGGTAGTATTTTGTATATTACTAATATTCGATATCAAAAAGTAGTAGTATTTGCATTTGGTAACCCTCAAATGTGAGTATTTTTCCTGTAAAAACGACCGTGCACGTAGTGTTATTGGTTAGGGGCTATCGATAATATTCTGCTTTAGCTTGGATCGTACAGGTACGTAGGAGCTGAAAACGCCAGAATACCTTTTCCCATTTAATTTAGGCGACTAAATACGCGCATGTACCTTTGACGCACATACTTATGTGTTTCTTGGCCGTTTCTTTTGCACAGTATTATAACGTATCATGGTATGTCTGGTGGGAATGCTGGCGTATTATTGCCGCGGGAATTATGGCTTCTGAACTGTGTTGTGTTTGCCGGCCATTTGTTTTGTACGTATTGACAATGTATGTAGACTATAGGCCTAACTCTCTGCCAATTCCTTTTCGCTTCGTCACAACTACGCCCGCATTCCGCCAGACAGAACCATGACAACGCACAAGGGAATTAACTTATATTAAGACATTTTAACGTGTATTTCAATGGGAGGATTATTTGGTGGTGTGCGCCCTTCTAACCAGTCTCATTCCTTGTAACAGAATAAAAAAAATATCATGTTCATCATTTGAATCGTCGGTTGCTTTCAATATAATCCACAAACATGCTTAAAATAAATAAAAATACGACTCCAAAAAGATTAATTGCAAATATTACGAAGTTATTGACCAACAATCTGTATAATGAATTACTCCATAGAGAAGCACTGAGTACACGGTACAAAAAAACTACTATGTTTTGAGTGTTACCAAATTCGACGCACCACCGGTGGCCCAAGTGAGACTCCCTTATGTCGCCTTTTCCCCGCTGTGCACTCATGCATGAAAACAATTTATTTTTGGATTTAAGTGCCCAACAAAATAAAGGGAAATCCAACAAGTGTATGTTAAAATAGTCTCCATTAATATTGGTACACTAGAACACAAGATTCAATTTCGAATGCGTGTTGTTTTATACTGTAGATGAACCGGATCGAGAGGTAGTAATAGACCAGCCAAATAAGGACCTTAAAACATCATGTATTTTTGTTATACAAGATATAATTTATATTACTATTCACTTACCAGTGATAGCAGGATTTTAACAAAAGATATTCAGCCAATCATCTCTTCAAACAAAATGTATGGCAGCCATACTGTAAAAGTGAGAGCTACAAATACAGTTGATATCGTCGAATCAACAGATTTCATCCTCTGGCATTCAAATATTTAAAATAATCTTAACTAACCGAGCTGACGTAATTTAAAACTACAGGGCTTTATAAGTCCATAAAGATTGCCCTTCACAGTCCAATGCCTCATGCTTAAACTAATTAATGGTCCTTTCAACCATCAAATATTGCAATGGACGTATAAAGAGATATATGGTCGATTAACAAAATTGACTCATCCACTGAAAGTCATAATAAACGGGGAAAATTCCGACTGAACATCATCAAGGTAAATCACGTTTTCGCTACACAAGATATGGCAAACAACTATGTAAATATCAACTTATACACTATCATCATTGCGGTCATTTATATGAATTTGAAAGTTTACACGGTGATCTGTAAAGCATATTTACAACGATGTTGTTTAGAATTCACTCAGGAACTTCGACCTATAAAAATCGACTGTCATGAACACAGAACCGTTAAAAATAGGTCAAAACCAGGGAATACTGAATGTATTTTAAAAATCAGATAAACGAGAAAATAAATAATGTTTTTTAAGGGGGTGGGGTGGGAAATAGATGATATCAAACAAATTAGGCTCCAAAAAGGTATAAAAATTTCCAGTCGTGTTTACGTGGGGTTCACAACATTATAAGGATATTTTTGCTCCACCAAGACATAAATTTACCATAGTTTAATTCTTTTTAACCAATTTGCAATTTTAAGTTGGAACATCAACTTTTCATTAGGAAATGTGTCTTAAAAACCGAATATTGCAAGAGTTCCGCGAGAAGGACCCTAGCAAGCAGCGCAGCGCCATGTCATTCCAAGTCTACTCCTTGCCATGTCCATTTTCCGGACACCGCTACTAAACATCTCTTATTCCAGAACAACCTCACTACTATTTTACCTATTTCTCTTTTATGAATGTAATAGATGCTATCTGTCCAGAAATATTTGTCCTTTGGCAAATTTGTTTAAAAACAAAACTCGATCTCCCTCCCTGGTCACTCCCAGCAATGCTTTAATGTAATTTGCTGCCTTCAGATGATGTAATTTATGTGAATTCCAATTGGTCAGCTAGTGCAAGGTTATGTTTATGCATGATGCTGTGGTAATATCTATTTTAAGACTAGGGAACTTTGTGAAATGATGGTAAAAAGCAGAGTTGCAAGAGGCTAGATTTGCCAGCAGCAGTTGTAACCAGGAGCTATACAGTATAGTTATAGCTAGTTTTAATCTACAATAATGGTAGATTTATGCTTCACATAGTGCCAGGATTTATTATATTTTCAATTCCACGTGAGTAGAGTGCTATAATTATTCTACTGTCGTCTTTGAAGCCGAAAGTGCTGGGAATCAAAATAGGATTCCAAATTGTGAACAGATAGAAATCGTGGTGGTTATCTTGGACTGATATACTGTGGAATATTAGTGTCGTCGAGGGACTGTCCTTGTCGTCTTGAACTGCTGGACAAAAGTTACCTTCAGGACTGAGAAGATTCCCATGGAATATTATCTGAGGATTTTTAAGTGTGACTTTTGCATGCTGTCATTCTGAAGTCTTCGCTATGAGGACATATCATCGTTGAACTGCAACGCTTCTTGTGGACATTAGTGGACAATCTTTTGGACAATAAGTATTCTCTTTAATTATTGTGTGTAATTCCAATATATGTAATATTGTCTTGGACATACCAAATTCTTGAACCAAACTAATAAACAAATCATTAAATCTGTTTTATTATATAAAATTCAGATCACTTGTGCACAAGGCTCATTTATTTGTGTTTGAAAGGTATTTCTGACCTTTGACGTCTACGAGACGTCATAACATAAGAAACATCAAATTGACTCGGCAGTCCAACCACATCGCACCCTACGTAAAATAGTGGTCCACGCAAAGATAAAAGAGGTCTCTCCTGAAATGGAATTGAGCACTTTGAATTCCAAAGATAGTCACCTGTAAATAACACTGTTCACCATAATGTTATATTACGCTCCCACTCTCGTAGTGGTTGAGCACTCTCGACTATTTGGGAAGTACAGACCCATGCTGGAAATGCCTTTGGTCGTGACACCATAACATGTATATACATACATATCTGTTGGTTAAGACACGACCATGAGACGTCGAGACATCATCCGTCTGAAGATCGGATACCCAGTGATCGTAAGTGAGGGTATGCCGTGAAACTCAGAGTAACGGTTGCCTTTCCAGAGGTCTATAATTTTTCATTATATATATATATATATATATATATATATATATATATATATCCTAAAAAATCTCTACCTAACACTAAAAGGACAACTGACAGTTTGCCACAGGATGACTTTGAACTGTTACAGGCTTTTAGAAGTAACGGAGCATGAAGGGATTGTCAAAGCAAAAAAGATGCACATTTTCTACTGACAATTTTTTTATTTATCTATTCTTCGCAAAATTATTATTTTGATATGTAAATGTAACTGAAAAAGGTATTACGAAGAATACCCATTTTGGACAGGCTTTTTTTAAACAAAAATTGTGTCTACCGAGGAGGGGGGAGGGTAGTTCCCACACTCTCTTCTAATTTTCTTTGTATCCCATCACATCCCCTTTTCTGGTGTCTAATGACTTACTGTCATTTTTATGCTACTTTTTATGTAAAACGAGCACATGGTGATGGATAGGGAGGGATGTGGCATCCCTAATTTTTCTGGAGAGAGGTACCAACATGCCTAGTGTGATGTCCGAATGCCACAGATACTTGATTTTGGTACCAATAGATCTCAGCTTTGGGCGTCCTCTTTCCATTGATACCAAAGTGAGTATTAACCAAAGGCATTTCCCTAAATATCAGTGACCAGTAGATGTACATCATGTTGCATTGACTCGAGCAAATCAGTTGATATCCAGTAAATCCGCTCGTTATGCAGAGGATAAAGCACTTCGAATTCCTTTTTATCTGGAAGTACAGAGCCATTTCAGTTCAAAAGGTGCTATCACCACCCCGATTAACCTTGACCTTATATATTCATTTTTTCCGAAAAGATGAAAAAAAATCATGAAAGAAAATTTGTTCGACAATTGGCAGACTGTGACATAACATCTTTGTGGCGAACCAAAACCAGTTACTTGCCGCGTAACCCCATTTCTATTCAATTTACCGCGTTGTTAGCATAGGTCGCTAGATTCCCTTTTTTTGTATTCTTCTAAAACATGGTCGTAAATTGAATAGAAATGAGGTCCAGCATTAAGTTATGGATCTTGGTTCTGCACAAAACTTTAGTTCACAGCTTACCAATCAACATATCTACCATGGGTAGATCATTTCCATGAAAGATAATTTCCATCAGTCAATTTGTATAATGTACCGTTTGTGTTGGATTTAAAATGTCAAAATTAAACAATATATACGATGATGATGTTTATTACGGTATCCACATTTATCGGCATTTATTAGCAGCACGCGCGAAATGATAAACGGGGGTGGATACATGTAACATGCACTCATAAATACAGGCTGATTCAAAAAGAAGTTTACTCATTTTTGTCGTGGTTTTGTAAAAAATCTAAAAGGAACTCACTATAAAGTAATATATCATCGCAAAGAGCAATTTCTGAAGGTCTAAATAAAAAAGAAATTTTTGAATTTGCACATGCCAAACCCAGGTTATACTCATTTGAATTAAATATGCCATTTTCCTGACTGCACACATCTGGGTAACTTGCATCAGTTTCTATTTAGGCCAAATCAATAAAGCGTGAACCAGACAGATCTATTGGTTCGCAACTTTTATTGTCAAAATGAAAGTTTGGCTTTTATATTCAAGAACCATAAATCAAACGATAATTCAGTTCATCTTCCTATTCATCAAGCATTGTAATACCATTTTTCATCACAAACTCATCTGTTTCTATTTATTTATTTATTTATTTATTATATCTTCTTTTGCCTGGGGAAACCCCATCAGTGTAATCACTGTTTTTCAGGGGTGCCCAGGGGTCAAACATAATGCAACAAAATTGGAATACAATAAGTTATAACCAAGAAATACAGAATTACTAAAAAGTATTAAAATACAATAATAAGAACATAATTTTACATAGTAAAAGTTAAACAGTCCAGCTGCTATAATATAAAACATTGTATTGCACAGTAATATTATTTCTGTTCACGAATTGCAAAACATGCAATGATTTGTTTCTTCTAAGAGAAGTCTACCTCTCGCCAGATTCAATATTCGATATAATTTAAAATTGTCAGCATTTAGAATTTTGCTCTTGATTGCTGGATTTTGAGTATAAAAGAAAAAAATCATTTGGGCATTGAAAGTTGCAAACCAATGGAGACTTTCTTGTTCACGCATTAGTGATTTGGTGTAAATAGCAACTGAAGCAAGTTACCCAGATGTGTACAGTCAGGAAAATGGGTGGCTTTATTCAAATTAGTACAACTCGGATTTGGCATGTGATATATTACTTTACAGTGAGTTCCTTTTAGATTTTTTACTAAACCACGACAAAAATGAGTAAACTTCTTTTTGAATCAGCCTGTATGTTTACAAATGTTAAACTGTTATCTACACTTTTTAAAATATTACATTGTTTGACAAAGAGAGAATGTTTTGACGTTAAATTCCTTTTGGGCCAATCCAACTTGGTTCAATCTCGTTTGGAGCAGTCCCTTTCGGTCAATTTGCCATTCGTTCAGTTTTTCTGGTGGTCGAATTACGACTTCGTCTATGGGCACTGACAGTTATGACAATAGTTACAAGTTCGTGCGTAACCGCTTGATATAATTATCAGTTAATTCACTTACCAAATGATGCCCGTTTGCCAAATTGTCCATGCTACATGCTTGCTTGCTTGCTTAAGTCAAGTCAAGTGGGTTTCGCAAATCGTGATGGCTTTCTGTACTCTCCTGTCCAGCATTGTAGTTTTCATTTCATCCTCTTCCTGTCCAGTATAATGAGTTCAGGATGTCTATGTAACTGTTATAAATAAATAATAGACCTATGTTTGGAAGTCCAATGTATCAGGCTTGATACTAACTTGACACTACTCCTAGAGCAGTGGCTTTTAAAGCGGGACTTTTAACACTATGAGCTAGTAAAAGCTCAATTCCCTTGGCACAGTTCAGTAGCTTTCATTCACCAATGTATTTAGAAAATATACCCCCTGGTTTTGGGGTATGATATATGATACTCAGATCACCCAAAGTCAGTTCATGTCAATGTATGTACAAATACAACCACTGAACTGTGTCCTTGGTGGATGAGCATATTGTAACTCATAGTGTAAAGTGGTTGTACCCGTTTTAGCCTTTCTTATTGGTTGTTTCCTTTAAGTAGACCTTTCTTTGAAGTTTTGCTACTTTTGACCATATTTGCTTTTTTGCCTGTCCTTGCTCTTCTACATTTAATCTATTGTTAAGCTCATCCTCTCAGACCTTGATGTGTGGCTCTTCTTGCTTCCTCTTAGCAACACCTACCAAAAGTGAGGGCGCCAAAAGAATTATTGTAATCGTCAATTGATATTTTCTTATTCTTCCGTACAAAAACAAGCACCAACGGGGATAGAGATATAGTGTTTAGGACGATCTTGAAGTGATGCATGGGGGATGTCTTCATTAAGCACTCAAAGCAGCAAATCAGTCAATTTCTATAGACACTGTTTTTGGGCTCTAAATGATGGCAAATGACCAGTTTTATATAAACAGAGTTTTAATGATATACTGTTGGTAAGCCAATAAAATCGTCAAAATCAATTATCCGTGGCATCCAATGCCCAGGCAAAAATAATTGATGGACAGTCCGAAAATGGTTGCTACTTTGCTACTGTAGGTAAGCGAGAACAAAGGACTTCTTGACTGTTTCATGCTATGTCCATACCTTGTCCATGTCACGTCCAAGCTTGTGCCGAATACTCACGGCGCGTCACGTAAATCATCAGTAGGGAGAATTGTGATCAAGAGTCAGCAAAACTGTGTAAGGCAACAAGTGTTCGTCGGATTCCGATCGATAGTCTCCCTATATTGCGATATCTCTACATTTCGAGCCAAACAAATTCGTGCTTGTAGGGAGAATTATATGACTTATCAATCGGTATTTACTAATCAGAAGCTCGTAGCCCTTCAATGCACACCGTTAACACACCACCATAGACCATTTAATTTTCCCAAAATCGGAAATTTCTTCAATTTGCTCTCAAATGATATTCTAGGCCATTGGAAGAATAGAGATATATTTTACACATCAAGATAACATACTTAAAACAGATAAGGCCGTTAATAAGAGGTTAAAGACATCCAGGTAATTTGTAGGCTAACTTTTAAGTTTTCCATAACTTTAATCAATAAATGTGTATATTACATGAATATCATAGACTCGTACTCACTGATATTAAAACCACAAAGGTCACAGATCGATCAAACAGCGTGCATGCCATGGGAAACATGCATACGGCGTATGTTTTCTTGTGTATTAACGCCATTTCCGTCGTCTGCTGAATTAATGTCGCCGGCGGACGTTGATTTGGACTTAATGATTTCAGATGAGGGCTAATGAATATAAAAGCTTTTCAACCATGCAAAAATATCAATTTTGACAAATCTTGAGGGCGCACTGGTTTTCAAATGTGCCAGTGTCTCTTTAAAGCCGAGATAAAAATTACAACATATATTAAACTTCCGTCGATTAGCAATCGTGTGGCTATCATAAAATATTCCAGATTGTGTAGGAAAATCATGAAAACAAAGAATTTTTTTATCGTGTGTTTAAATGGGACGATTATTTACCGGTGTAATCTCGGTTTAAAGGGATTAGCAGCGATAATGCGAGAAAATCGAAAAATGTAGAAATGCATTTTTTAAACTTATCAATCGGGGATAAGTGTGTATAATTCCATATAACTGCTTTAATGTAGAAAAAAAAACAACAAAGGTGTGAAAAAATGAAGTATTTGAAAAAACTTTTTTCGTACAGTCTCCCGTAAATAGATGGCGTCTCAAAATCTACACTAAACAGCTGATTGTGGTTTACATCAGTACAGAATAAACAAATATAAATAATCTATATAATAATGATAATAATCAGGGTTTATTTAATCTCAAATCGTGGCCTGTAGGCCAAATTGCTAGAGACTTTACAACTTAATAATTACTAGACAGAAACAATGCAACGTGGAGGCAGCAGCTTAAACAGCGCCATATTGCGACATTCAAACACACTACACGAAACACACACCGGATGGGTAGTGCAAGCTTTTCATGGTTCATTTGCCCATTTCAAATGAACCATGGAGAAAGTGGCATTCAGGTTTTAATCAATATCCGTTATAAAAATCAAATCCCAAATGGAGTTCCCGAATTAAATCCAGCAAGTGGTCCCACTGAGATTCGATCCGAGGACCCTTTGCTCCAGAGGTAAGCTTGCTAACCGCTAGACCACGCCACTTCCTCAAAATCTGTGTTTGAGGTCAAACTGTACAGGTCATGGCGCACAATATCACGCTTAAATATCTCGGATATTCACAGAGAAGGTTTTTTTTCATCTCAAGTCGGAATTTTGATACGCACGTATAATAAATTAAAGAATCAGATAAAAGGTACTGCCTTGTCTTTAATACACGGATTTCAAGCCTACCACTTGCAGGTTATGTTATCACATCCTTGCCAATAACAAAAATATCAAAACATGAATTTTGATGATTTTTTCGATGTTTCGGATCAGCAAATCGCTGCTTGTCCCTTTAAGCCTAGGCGGCTTTATTAACATTTGCCCTGCTAAGTTGGGCCTCGACTGAATGCAAGACCAACGTAAGTGACATTTTTGTCGAAATTGCATTTTGGTGAATTGTGAAAGAGGAGGTATTCGCGCATAATTTAAACTATGTGTGAAGATATGTAAGCGATTAAAAAGGTTTTAATTAGATGAAGAAGATAACGTATGTGCAATGCGCTTTTTCCGTTTAATACAAGACCAACGTAAGTGGCACTTACGTTGGTCTTGCATTAAACAGTTTCCTCCTTTTCAGTGCAAGACCAACGTAAGTGGCACTTACGTTGGTCTTGCATTAAACATATTTGCCCCTTTTCAGTACAAGACCAGCGTAAGTGGTATATACGTTGGTCTTGCATTAAACACCGTTTCAGTCCCCAAGGGAGGGGGGGGTCCATAGTACCCAAGATTTGATTTTTTTGCGATTTCTCGGTTACGCAATCAAATTTTTCAAGGAGTTTTTTTGCTAATTGTCTGTTTTCGTCTGATTTATGAATACGCTTCTCCTGATACAAAAAAAAATTAAATCCGCCCACGGCTTCATTAGAATTATTAGGTTGGGTCCCTATGAACCACCCCCCCCCCTTGGGCACTAACGGAAGTGAAAAAATCACGATATTTTACTAATTAAAAAAAATAAAGTAATTAAATCTTGGGATTTATTTGCTTAGATATATACCTTAGGAGGCAATTAATTAATAATTGTAATACTTAAATCAAATAACCTTTTATATGCTGATAGCATCAATTTTAATTTTGTCATGACCGTGCTCTTAACTGTGTAAGTCTATGGGAAAGACTAAGGTGAATTTGAAGTTTCTGAGAAAAATACAAGATGGTATAAATTTGGCTATATTTTGCAAAGATCATTTTAATCGGTTATTCTAGAGTAGATATAATGACTTATTTTGGTTCAAAACCTTATTTTGCGTTTTCATTAGGATTGGAATGTGCGACCATTTTTTTTCGGAGAGTGACAATTTCAATTGGCCATAGGTCATAGGTCAAAGTTCGGATTTTCATTTTTATTGTGGATATGTGGTTCTTACGTGACCCCCATTCACTTGTTTTAGTGGCATGATCAAACTCCCATGGGAAAGTGGTTATCTGGGTTGGATCCCTAGGACCCCCCCCCCCCTTGGGCACTAACGGAAATTTTTTTAGCTTGGGCACTTAAGTGTTAATGCGTTTATCAAGGAGAAATTATTTGATCTATATCATACAAATACATTTCCTATTGCATTACCTGCTATAATTATGAACACACCACCTATAGAAGCCAATGGAAACACAAAAATATTCTTCCTGTAAAAAGGCACTTAGTTGGTCTTGAATCTATGTACAAAATATGAAACAAAATCTTCCGTTGTTCATGATGCATGCAGCTACGGTACGGTATCACTTGAAAACTTTCATTCGCGGCACCAACTTGGGTGGAAGTTTCATATAGAAGTCCCATGGATGCAAATGAGGTATTACAATTGATTCCGTCATGCGCTATATGACGCTGTGAGTAGTGCTTGACGGAATGAATGGCAATACCTCATTTGCATCAATGGGACTTCTATATGAAACGTTTACCCAAACTTGCAGCTCCTCTCCTAAAGTCCATAGGCCGCACACCACTAAATCTTTCCACGATTGGAGTAATGCGTATATCGATTGCATCCCTTGCCCAGGATCCAGGGCGCCGGAGTTGCATTTGATTTGTGCATAATCACCTGTACTCCATGGGATCAAAGAGATAAAGATGCTTGCATAAGGACATTGGTTACGCATATCGGGATATCGGGAAAGTAACTGATTTCTGCGCAGTTATTATTGTCTAATTATACCTTTACATACTCTGGGGAATGTCAAGTGCAAAAGTTGCACATTTGATTGAAAATGAATAAAATGTCATCACAATTTCTTTCCTAAATATCAGTGACCAGTAGATATACATCATGCAGCATTGACTCGAGCAAATAATAGCACTGTTGATATCCAGTAAATCCGCTCGGTATGCAGAGGATAAAGCACTACAAATTACTTTTCAACTGTATGGGTAATAACAATGGCTCTGTACTTCCAGATAAAAGGATTTCAGGTGTTCATCACCAGATTAAGATTGAGCTATTTTTTTTCATGACGCAAAGCACAAGATACTCGTCCTCTTTCACGAATAAATAAATATTAGGCTTCTACTGTGCGTTCAGTTAACTTTGCCCATATATTGCATCATTTTTCCGAAAAGGAAACAAACATGAACAAAAAATCATGAAAGAAAGTTGTTTGGCAGACTGTGACCTAACATCTTTGTGCAGAAACAAAACTTAACTTACAGTAACTTGCCGCATAACCCCATTTCTTTTCAATTTAACGTGTTGTTAGCATAGGTCGCTAGACCCCCTTCTTATGTATTTTTCTAAATACCTGATGGTAATGAATAGAAATGAGGTCCCCCAATAAGTTCTGCACAAAAATGTTAGGTCACAGTTTACCAAGCAACATATCCACCGTGAGTTTTGTTCACATTAGTTTCTTTTTTCAATAAATGATAAAATATACAGTAATAAATTATTGAACTCACAGTAGAACCTCAAAGTTTATTTTTATCGCGAACGAGGCCAGCTCAATCCAAACTGGGTAGACGTTTCATATAGAAGTCCCAAGTATACAAAAGAGTTGCCATTGATTCCGTCCTGCGCTACTGCACAACATCATACAGTGCATGACGGAATCAAAGACAATACCTCATTTGTGTACTTGAGACTTCTATGTGAAACGTATACTCTAAACTGGGCGGGGATAATTAGTCTATAACGCCTGACATCTATTCAACTGCATGGACAGTAACAAAGGCTCTGCAGTTCCAACTAAACAAAGGGGAATCTGAAGAGCTTTGTCCGCTGAATACCAGGTGGATTTACTTGTCAATAATGCCATTATTTGCTGGAGTCAATGTATCGTAGGGTATGTCCCTTGATCACTGATATTCAGAAAAGAAATTGAGATGGTATTTTATTCATTTTCATGAAAATGTGCAACCTTTACAATTGCCATAACCAACAAATGGTAATTATAAAATTTATTATTATTTATAGTGGAAGAATGGTTTACTTCTGCGAAGTATGTAACCAAAGTGAACAATTTTTCCTTTGATCCCATGGCCAACTGGTACTCATGTTCTGCAACACTGGGATCACGAACTGAATTCTCCCTACTGATGATTTACGTGACGCGCCGTGAGTATTCAGCACAAGCTCCACGTCCATGCCCATGTTCATACCCTCTTATGATTTTCTTTGTATTATTACGGCCATGAAGGACATTATTTCATGACTATAATCATGCCTTCTCCGTGCCTGCTGGCATTAAAGTCATGGACATTGCTACTGCTTTTGCTGCAAAGCAAGAACTGATCAAGGGCACATAATATCATAGTGGCCTTAGTGGTGAATGGTAGAGATCATGGTAGAAACAGGAAGACAACATAGTTGTGAACTGTTACACATGTCTTTCCATGGTCAATATAATCAAAGGCATGACGGGGTATGGTATTGGTTATGAATAAGGCTTGGGAAGTAGTGAAGCAGTAGCAAAGAAGTATTTGTCCTTCATTCGTAATGCGTGGTCGGGCATGGCAAAAGGCATGAGATAGGCATGAAATAAGGCATGACTAGGCGTGATAGAGGGCTTGATTTGACTTAAGGGGGAATATGGGTTTGGAAGGGCTAAAAATACAAATTACAAATTGAAATTTAGGACAAAATTACCTTTCTTTTGCTTTTTGTTTGACAACAATCGCGAGCGAAATTTATTGTTTTATTTCTTATGTATTTCATTGTTTTTTCAAGCTGCGATATTTCACTTTTTCGGCTTTAAAATTCTATATCTCGAAAACTAATTTTGCTGTTGATCTCTAAGTTTTAAAATTATTAGTGAAAATTCAATCGCTAATTGTTTAATATATATTAAGAGCAAAACAGTGTTTCTAAAATATACAAAAACCTAAAAAAAAACAGTGTTTCTAGACTAAATTGCCGATATCTCAAAAGTAAATTTTGACGATATGTCAAGCATTGTAACCACCCTCGTTCAAAAAACGAAACAAATAATTATTTTTTTCCCTGAAGGTGACAGGACACCCTCGCGCAGCGTTGAGAACACAATATAATAACACCAGCCATGCGTAATGCAATAGTATTAACCGCTGATTATTCATTCATATACCATGTCTTTCTAGGATCCATTTTGTTTTACCCGAAACCGTAACTAACCTGTTTAAAGACCATGTTATGGTCTGATCCCAAACTGGCAAAAGTGTTCTATGCCTCTATTTTCAGAATGCTCCTCCTTCTTTCGTTTCGGGTTAATGTGTAGTCCAGCTGATACTTGCTACCCCCAGAGTTTTCACATTTTCTTGGGGAAGTATGTTCTTGCATTGATGAGCTCTGTTTACCTGCTAGATCTGACAGGTGTTTTTTTTTTACATTTTCTTTCTTCACGGCGAGAGAACTTGGCATTTTTAGTCCTCTCCTGGCGTTGAGTAGCAAACCCAAGACGACTTTAAGAATTCCCGTGACTTCGCTGACCCACTGAAAAAATCCCATTCCCAAAGAATACTATCACTTAGTAGACTGTTTTTTCCCTTTAGTTCTCGTTGGTCACAAACACTCAAATATGACATGATAAAAAAATGCCATCGGAATTTCCACGGGAATTCCCACACTGAATTGTCAAAAGCAGCTTGGGAATTTCCATAGTTATTTCGAATTTTGAAATTGTCATGGGGGTGGATAATATCTGGAATAGCCTATTTTGACCGCCCCTAAATTGTCGCCATTTTAAAACGTTGTGCATCTGAAGATTGATGCAAGTGTGTAACATTATGCTGAATGTCTTTATAATTGTTATGATAGTGTCCCAAAAACAATAATTTCAAATTAATATCCCTTTAAAGAGAACACTTCTAGGTATTTAATGGGGTGTCACTTCAAACAGACGCTCAATTGTCCTGGGATGTTTTCAATCGAAACCAGCTGCATGGGACACTCACAATTAGCACACACCGTTCCCGGACCCTCCAAATTTAAGGACGCTGAAATATGTGTAATGTAATAAAATTACATTAGATTCTCACTAGTTTAAATGTCCTAGGACGTTTCATTACATGCAGTCCATTGGACACTGTGTGTTATTACCGATAGTCCCTAGGACACTTAAAATCAAAACTTTGTGTCTATATGTTCCTGGGGACTGTGAAAATCAAAACACAAAGTCTGACTGACTCTAAAAGGCTACGAATCCTCGTCAGCTACGGTAATGTAAAGTATTTAAAATCTGGATAAAAAGATGCATTTATAGGTAAATACAAGTTTTTTGATTATTTATTTCAATGACGATCAACTGGTCACGAAACAAGCACAAAGTTTCAAATTTTGTGTTGCTATCTGCTCTAGAAGACCTATATAATTAGATATAATTAACACAAAACTTGCAAAATACGCGTCATTTCCCTATAGAGTTTTGCAAGGTCCACGATTAAATTCTTTGTTTTCAGTACATAAGGGCTAATTATTTGTAGTGTAATATACAATGTAAGAAGATATTGAACCATTAATTCCAATCTTACCCAATTTAAATAAAATGACTCACTTCTCAAAGATCATTCGGGGCAATTTTAGTGTGTACCCATCCATATCTTTGATAGAAACACTTTTTTTTGACCATGACCTTTAAAAAATCTGATGTACTTGTGTACACATTAAACTATTTCTGTGGTACAAGCACCATTTTCAACCAATTTTATTCATGACCGACATTACATTTGACTTGAACACCCCATATAACTCACCCATTAATGGTCATTCTGAACAATTTGGAAAAAAAATACCCAGGATTTAGTTAGTGTTTTACCTCCCCTAATGTTTTATATTTGCAACTTGTTCAACTGCATCATTTCGTTGACTAAAACAATATTTCTCGATTAAAAATCTATATGACAAATTTCTCAAAAATGTTATGACAAATATTTCATTTTGGGAATCCGTTGTTTATCTTGAGCGATTCTTGAGCCGTTTAATATCAAACGTTCGACTGAATGCACAAGTCTACAACGTTAGAGTTATAACATATGCATTACCAATTACTGCTGTGATATAACATCTACATTAAAACACCTTGGTAGAATAGACAACCTATATCTTGTTAATCGATGATTGACAAATATTTGGCATTGTAGGGCAAGGGTGATAAAGTTTACCAGACGCAAGTCCTAACAACAATTTGAATTTAAAAAAAAAAAACGCATTACATTCGAATATAACGTGAAGTTTCGTATTTATACGTGTCCCATTATTTAACCGCATATAATCAATTAAAAAGCAGATACATTGATAAGTTGCTTATCACAATGAACAAAATTCTATACGCTTTCTTTACAACTACTTTATAATTATAATATAAAATTACCATCAATACCATTTTAACCAGATTAGAAAGGACAAGATCAACCTTCGGGAAATCCAAAAAATTGAAGTAAATGACCACTTTATTCAACAAATTCAATCAGTTATAATTAGAAAATAAGATTTTGGATTCATAACTCTTGTTACTTTAAAGTTTTTTACCAACCTCTGGAATATTGAATCTGTTTAGTGCCAAAAAGTTCATATAATTTTGATAACAAAACCGGTAGTAAAGAAGTTTCAGAATATGTCCATATCCTCCAAAGCGCGTTTTTTTCTCCATAGTGACGTTTCAGAAATAAACTCTTTGACGACCTTTAACTGCATTAAATGTACTTTTGAAAAATCACGAATCGGACCCCTTCCTTGGGTTAGGGGAAAATCTAACAATAAAAATAACGCCGCCTCCCTTTTTTGCTAAATGTTACGCACAGAACCGCATTTAACTATATATTTAAATGGCCGTTGGGCCTATTAAAAGGAACTATTCAATTTGAAAGAAACAAAGAAAGATCGGAGAAGAAGAATGCTTCAAAAGTGCACTCGCCAGGAATCGAACCCGGGTCGCTTGCTTACGCGGCACAGATTGTTGGTTGTAACCACCTCGTTTATTCCGATGCCAGTTGGCGTCGCTACTTGTAAATGGGGAACCGTGTAAACGGTGACTATAGTCAGAGACAGGATAAGGCGACCAATTACACGCCTGACGTAATTTGACGGCGCTGAACAAAATCAATAATAATCTGTGAATAGTTAAAGCGGCACTGGCACATTTTCACAAAATATGAAATTTCTTCAATTTGCTCTCAAATGATAGTCTAGGCAATTGGAAGAATAGAGATACATTTTACACATAAAATAACATACTCAAAACAGATAGGGACGTTAATAAGAGGTTAAAGACATTAAGGTAATTTGATGGCTAGCTTTTAAGTTTTCTATAACTTTAATCAACAAATGTGTATATTACATGATTATAGACTCGTACTCATTGATATTAAAACCACAAAGGTCACAGTCCGGTTAAACAGGGTGCATGCCGTGGGAAACATGCATACGGCGTGCGTTTTATTGTGTTCAACGCCATTTCTGCCGTCTGCTGAAATAATATCGCCAGCGACATTAATTATAAAACCGTTCTGTTTACCAATAAGGACGGGCAAATGTATATGAAAGCTTTACAACCATGCAAAAATATCAATTTTACAATATCTAGAGGGCGCACTATTTTTCAAATGTGCCAGTGTCTCTTTAAAGCTTATTAATTTTCGTATGTGAATCATTGTGTCCGTGAGTCGAAAACCCGACTCAAATAGGACATTTTTTGACATTTTAAATCATATTTTGTTCGAACACACCCCGGCTATAAGACACATTCAAACCAATCACAGTGCGCACCGTGGTTATTGACAAACCATGGCATACACGCAATTGACCGCCTAATTATGTTTACATGTAATTACATACACCGTTTCATCAATTGGGCACGGTGCGTTGATGATCACTGACCGAATAGAGGTATACTGTCATTAACAAGGTTAATGACAGTGCACTGTTCAATAATGCTTAAAGGCCACTGCTGAGTAATCAGTGGCGTAGGTATGATTTTCATATTGGGGGGCCAGTGTCGCATCTCAACCGACAGAAAATGGGTAGGGTCCAGGGGCCCGCCTTAGGGCCCCTGTTAGGGTCCAGGGGCGAAGCCCCGGTGGGGGTCGAGGGGGCGAAGGCCCCTGAAAATTTTGAGTTTTATATGCTTTAAATGTCTTCTGAGGGCTAATTTTTGTACGATTTTGTAAAATTTACTTGTCGCACGCTGTCCATTGAACTTTAAACCTATACTTTGCCGACAATCCGGCCTGCAAGTGCCATGACCTGAATTTTTCAAGTGAACCGACGGGCTCATCTCAACCGACGAAATCAAATGGGGGGCGGCCCCGGCCCCCCCCCCACCCTTGGCTACGCCACTTGCTGAGGTTAGTGGCAGATACTCATTTGCTATATACATGAATGTGTTCGCTACAATGAGGTAGGCCGAAAATTCAGTTGCCGGGTTTTTCTCAGGAAAGTCAATTATTCCACAAGTAATATTGTATGGCCGTAAAACTGGTTACAACCCGGATTATTCGGAATAGGGGCAAACACTGTGTTTGTATCAGTGGTTGTAGCTACAATGTCCTTCTCATTATATCTCTGAGATGGGTAGAGATAGTCACGCTTCTGACCGCTTCTCTATCATGCCTCAAAATACATTTTAGTCCCGCTTGGGCCCGCGCGTAAGATTAATGCTCTAGAGTTATATCCGGATCCTCTGATGAAATCAAGAGAGAATCAAAAATAAATATCTTCGCCGGCACACGAAACCAGAGAAATCTCTCCTTCTACATCACAAGGAGACGAAACGCCATACCCGGCCATGGATACGGAACCCAAACAACGGGGAACCAACATCAACAAAATCCAGACCAAATCAAACATTGCTGCAACTGACGAGGGGAACTCATCAAACGATTGGGAGCATGGGCATCTATAATCAAAAGTATTGTTAGCAACCCGTCTTGGAGGATGGTATCGTCAAGAAAAAAAAACGTGTGACCGATGATGGCCGAAACACGATACAGGACAAGTATCAGAAAGGTAATAACAACCTATACCCAGTCCGTCACATGACAACGAAACCTAAGGACAAGTATCTGACACGCAGAAAGGAAAAACTCTAAACTATCAAAACAAGTCAATCACTAGAAACCAAGCTTGATGTAGGAACCAATACCAGCGTGTAACTGTCTCTAATCTAGGAATGTGAGAAGTTCAAAGCAAACACTGACAACCGAGCTATCAACACCTTTGTCAATAGACCACAGGGGAATCAAACAGAGATATTTGATAGCAGTTCATCGAATTGGTTAAAAGAAAACAACAGGCCAAGATTTGCCGCTGGAGCTAACGCTGAGGGTACGCGACCGCGACCATATAGATGACGTTTGCAGCGACGACGAAAGAGGAGCGCTACATTCGCGGTGAAACGCAAACTGAAATCATCGGGCATTACCATCACGAATAGTCCACCGCAGCCGAATGCAGTTATGAATGCAGCCCAAAAACACAGAATTGTCAAATCAGCGTGGAATATTGATGAAAAATCCACTGCCTCCTGAAATCGGACACACCGTATCACAATTAACAATGTGAATGACTTAGAAAAACTGTAAGTTCTAATTTTGTTCTTGCAATATTGTGTCATGATTTCATATATGCAGACTCAATCGATTTATGCAAAGTTCAGTAGTAGTATCTTAACTTATTCCTGAATATGAATGATAATTTAATTTTGGTTTTTTTTATGTTCGATGTGGTCTGGTTCATGATATTTCTAACAAGGTACTATTTTTAATGTGGTTGCTTTTAATATTATTGTCCACATAGCTAAGAAATAGGCATTTCACACCAGGATTGGCAACTGAGGCATGTCACAGCAGGACACAAGGTCATTTATTTTGCTATAAAAAAAATTCATTTGATACATTGCGGAAATGAACCTGAATTGAAAAATATTTAACTGGTTTGACAAATATGTAGCCTATAGACTTTTTTAAGGTTACCATACACATCTGTATCCAGACCTCATGGATGGCTAGGAAGACTTTCCTGGAAGAGCACCAACCGCAGGTATCAATTGCCATCGACCGTACACTTGGCCAGGCCAGGTTTCCTACCTCCACACTGTGTCTAAATCCTAATGGAGGGCATATAATGAATAAACACCGAATATTACAAAATTCAAGGCATTTTTCCGCTTCACCATCAACTTTACAAAGGAAATACCTATCATGACGTCGTAATCATGAATAATAAATCTAGACTGCCAAAACAACCCGAGAAAAGGACTTATACCGATCGGCGCATAAAATACATATTACAATTACAAATTTTACAAGGCAAATCGAGACCAAAAGCGGATCGTCTATCGATCTGCTGACACTCACCTGACAGAAAAGTACTACAATTAAAATTACAATTATCCGCCATCGAGACCAAAGGGATTCTTATAAAAGATCTGCGGATAAATACACTACAATTACAAATAAACCAGTCAAATCGAGACCGAAAGCGGGTCTTATATCGATTGCTGGCACAACTACACCACATAAAATACAGCAACCTTTACCAGCCAAATTGAGATCCGAAGCGGACCTAATACCGATCTGCCGACACTCTAGCTCATATAAATATTTCAAATTTACCAGCCCAAATCGAGACCCAAAGCGGATCTTATACCGATATGCTATTATTACGCTGAATTACCCAATTGATTACCAAGTGACACAAAAGTACTACAACATTACCAGCCAAATCGAGACCGAAGGGACCTTCTACGATCTGTCGACTCTAATACTTCAAATTACAGCCAAATCGAGACCAAAGCGGACCTTATACGAATGCTATTATACGATGAAAGTACCATAGTGATTGCCAATTGGACGCCAAACGAGACCCCCAAAGCGGTCTTGTTACGGACGAAATATCGTATGTTTCAATTATTCCTGCCAAATCGAAGTTGATCTAGTACCGATCTTAAAATACTATAACACCATATAAGTATACCATTTAACTGCCGAATCGAGTCGAAAACCGGATCTGAACCAGACAGCAATTACCATATACCTGCATACTTTGACTGCCCCTTTTTATACCAATTTCATTTGCCAATCGGGAACCCAAAGCGGATCTCATGCCGACTGCCAACACTATATATATGATATATTCTTAATTAGTGTATATGTTAAATGATTGGGAATGTTTTAAATCAAATTAAAAGGTACCAAAGGCAAGCCCCAAAAATATTATGCAAAAGGATGTCACATGGGAGGGAAGAGGCGGGAATTTTCGGAAAAACTAACCACCGTCGCATGTGATGAAAACAGCTGCAAGTGAAAAAAACACCCACTGAGCCAGAACGCTGCCAAGATATTCAATGCGTCCTTTAGCAACCCAATACAATATGAGCGACCGATTGGCGCTTTGGAATGCACCATTGAATAACAATACGAACGGCCAAAAATTAAATACGCCAGGCAACAGACGGCCGCAACAATTTCTTTAATTGTTGAAAACGTTTCTGCGCTGCTCTCATTAAAACGTATTGTCACCGAGCTAAGAAATAGGCATTTGCACACCCGGATTGCAACTGAGAATCTGCAATGCAGGACCACAAGGTCAATTTATTTGATATCAAACAAATCATGCAACAGGCAGAAATGAACCGAAGATAAATATTAACTGGTCTGACAAATATGAAGCCTATAGCATTTTAAGGTTACCATACAATCGATCCAGACCTCATGGAGGTAGGAGGAATTCCTGGGAAGATGACACCAAACGCAGGTTATCAGTGCACTGACCGTACAAGGGCAGGCGCAGTTTTCCTAACCTCAACCACTTTGTCTAAAGTCCAAGGTCGTGACACAAAATATAAAAATAAGACTATACAAAATGTCAAGGCATTTTTCCGCCAAGAAATTTTGGCAAAAAATTACCACAACCCCCCCTTTTTTTTTTTAAAAAAAAACTCTAATATCAGAAAACCAAACAATAGCCCGCGTGACAGAAAGCAGAAATCCACGGAATTTGAAGAAAAACGAGGGTCAACAAAAGCCCCCCGTAACTCATGCCAAAATCATCCAAAACAGCACCAACAAGGCTACATCAAGGGGGTTGAAAAACCTGGGATGTCTGGAATATGTATGCGTTACCCAATCTTTGTGAACCTGCGAGCATTATCATTGAGATCATGTACACTGGCCTCCCCCCTGCCCCTGGTCTTACACCTTTTATAATATGCCGAGATAAAATATCGGACAAAAATCATTCGACTGGAGGGTGTAGATCACAAGACTTTGATGTGTTAGCCTGATGTAATTCACACTTCCGTTACTTCACTTCCTCTTTATCCTACAAGGAATGTCTAACCAAAAATTTACTTGCAAAAAAACATGTAAGATTTAAATCAAGTAAAGACAGAAAAAAATCTGAACTCTAAAGCATGCTGCCAACTAATGTCAGACCTTTGGACTACTTTTGTCACGCGAAGCGCATGTAAAATTGCTTAAGGCTCACACACGGCATTTGAAAAGAAGCAGAGTATGGCTGGACATGGATTGAAAGATTAAAATAAAGGAAATAGAATTAAATTATATGGACGACTACTATAGCCGAAAACATAGATTTCCAAACGACCCATATTTCATCGGCGCACGTAAACCCATTGCATTCCAGTTAGTCGCAGCACCTACTCGAATTGGTAATAATAAGAGAGACATCGTGGGTGCAAAACCAGAGCAGAAATGCCTAATTAAAATTCTCACAACTTTGCCAAACACGCCACCAAAAGGGACTTAACAATAAGCCGAAACAGGCCATGCGGCCTATGTGCAGAAAAGTTACTGCGATCAGAACACATTACATGTAACAAACCACACAACCATCAGGAGTTATGATGAGGAAGTGCCTAATGAGCAGTTTGAAAACGGAAAGGAACGTGAATAAAATTGATTTCAAAATAAAATAACCAGACAGACAAAAAAAAAAAAAAATTGAGATAAGATAAGCATTTATGGATGACACGTGGATTCCCTAAACTACCAACCGAAAAAAAAAACGCTAGAAGGAAGAAAAGACTGCTATTAACACGGTTCCACAATTGCGATTGAAAAATTGCGTAAAAATGTGCACGAAACATTCATAAATCAAAGGTACCGATCTTCTACTGCTAGTTGTTGTGATTAACGCCTACTCCCTTCCTTAATCACTGACAATGAAGGGCAAATGCTTCCAAAATGCACAGATTGATTGAGAGGAGATTAAGTTCTAATGCAAACGCAAATATAAGCGACAAGAATAGAACGGTAATGAGCGGGGCAGCCCAATCAAGAATGTGTTAGTTTGGTTAGATTTCAAACCTTTGATATGAGCCCCATGTGATTAGCTAGAAAGAAGTTTAATTTACTATAATGATACTATTGCACGAAAATAGGAGAAAAAACCTAACATGTTATTGAGCGATTTGCACAAAATTATTTTTTTTTTATTGCTTGGATTAAAGGAATTCCTCAAATTAAAGCAAAAATTAAGCACATTTGCAATTTGCAGGTCAGCCTGCACCTTGGATAATTTAAATTGAAATTCCTGGTTAGCGACATGTAGTCAATCAAACACGAAGGAAAAGCCTGCCTAGCGCGAGTGCACGCAGGACGGAATGTTTTTAAGGAACCAGTAGCATTGCAATTCTGAGAGAACGGTGATAGCTGTATGGCGCATTACCAACTTATTCTTAATTCCCTACAATTGTAGGCAAGAAAACAGTTGAAACCACGGAATGATTAGGAGGAGACCTACGTAAGCGGTAAAAGCAGGTGACAATAATCGTCGGTGCCACTGGAGCACCAAACTCTAAAAACATTTATCTTGACAAACAAGCAAGGCCTGGTAAGAATGTGATTACCCAGCATCCATTGACGCGATGGAAATGAAGCCATAAGTGGAATGGCGACCTTGCAAGAGTGTGATCATCAATTGAAAGCCAATCCAAAAAAGAGACAATCTCACAAAGTGGCCTGCGTAACATGATGCCCCAATGAAGCGTCTGGAGCTATAAAAATATTGGCGTTATATTTTGACTCTGATATCAAAATCAGCAGGGTGTACTGGTGTAACCTGAATCGATTTCCTGATTAATAGCCACCATATCCCTAGCTCTTATCAAGTGTGATATGGCCACAACAAACTACTATAATGGACAGTACACATAGCCCTGCCAATCCAAACATTTTACCGGTGAATGGACCAGTTCGTCCCAAAGATTCCTTATACAAACATACCAAAGCTCTGAGATTGCCAATCTGTAATGATTTAGTGCACCAATCACTGCATAATACACCGTTATATGCAGGCCTAATCTGATGAAAACCAAACCAATACAAATTGGCAGTCAGGTCAGGGTAGGAATAAATAAAGAGAAGAACTGCAAAATGGTGGCCACGTGGATGGATAACGACAACAGAGAATGGCGCGGACTAATGGGTTAGGGAGCTTGCCTTGGTACCCAAGAGTCCCGGGCTCAAATCTCAGTGGGGCCAATAAATCCCGGATTTAATGGCATAAGTAATACTGGATAAAACTCAGAATTAACCCGCACTTCATGTTCCATTTGTTATGGCAAGGAACCATGAAAGATCTCACTGCCACTCATAGTGTGTGTATTTGTTGTAGTTGTTGGATGTTTGTGCAACATTAGTGCTGATTAAGTTTAGCCTCGAAGTGCATGTTTCTGTTTGAACAGGTTGTGGTAGCTTGGCAATTTAACCTATCGCCTATGATATGAGATTAAATAACAGTATATTAATAATAATATTATAACAAACACATTTAAACTGACCTTTGACAACGAACTTGAAACAAAATATTAACCATGTTTGAATGTTGCATTTGCTTGCACACGAATTCGTTGCCACAGTTTGCATGGATTCATTCCACTCGACACGACCTTCCTTAAAGGAATTTTATTTATTAATAATGCCCACGAAAACCAGTAAATCATTGAAAAAATTTAACAGGAACCACCGAAATGTGATGCCTATTCTACTCATTGAACGGCAATGTATTTTAAAATGACGTTCAGGGTCCGATGGTTCTTATTAGACAAAAACCAATGACATAAATTGCACAAACATTTCCTAAAACTACCCCACATTAAGATTTAGAGGATATAAACGGCACGATAGTCCTGCCACACTGGAAATGGAATAAATTTAATTGCCTTTGGCTGTTCGCCTTTAAAATAAATGAATCCGCCATCACTACAAATTTCAAACCACAGGACCCGTGAATCAATAATGCTTCAACGTGAAGCCAAACAACTTAACTCCCCTTCACTATCTTGTACATGAAGATTGCGACAACAGGTTTGACCCCTTGCAAGTTGTCTTTTAATTTAAAGTAAATTTATCAGATTTGTTTTTCACAGACCACCGTAATAAACTGGAATCTCCAAACAGCTGTGGATAATAAGGGTGACTGATGATAAGTGATTAGGTGCAATATTCGAAAAAAACCTGACTTAGAATTTGGACCACAAACCCCGAACAGGAATTTAGTGTAACATTGGCAAAGGTCATACATTAAGTCCGAAACAAAATACTTGCAAGAGGAAGGACTGCACTCGTGAGGCATCTCGATAGGATTGGGTGCCCGTATTACCATGGTTATTGTCCTTGAACGTAAACTGTTGTACAATGGCTAACGGAGGCTGTCCTTGCCCCTTTGAAGTGAAACCAAAACGTGTGTGATCATTGACGCAGTCTTTGCCCTTATACGCCTCACGGTAAGCGTATGGCTGCGATCGCATTTTGACGCTGGCACCAACTCACAAAATCCACGGTGGGCTCAACGAACTTACAGATACGTTCTTTACACTACTGGCGCTGCTTGAACCGTTGATCTACGGCCATGCGCTGTGATATGGCCGCTAATATGTTCATGATGAATGATCAGTAAACACTGTCTCCATCCGCCTTATCCGCGAGGCATTTTATGTGAATGGAAACTGACAAACTGCATCAATAATTTTGATGACTGATCCAACAACCGAATGTCGAAGCAGAATCCTCGAGGTATTAGATTATTATACCAATGCGTAGCACCGAGTATCAAAACCATAATTAACAGTAACTGGGCACACGAAATGGTGAATCAATTGCGAATGAAAAAGTACATTTGCAGTACAACCAATTTCGGAGACAACGTGACCACACATCGAGTGATGAAAACAGAGCAATGTTGAAAAAACACCAAGCCACTGAGCCAGAACGCTACAAGATAATCAATGCGTCCTTAGCAACCCATAAAATCCTGAGCGAACCGCTGCGCTTTGAATGCACCTATGGAAATACAAAACGAACGGCAAAATGAAATTACGCCCTTGCACAGACGGGCGACAACAATTCCTTAGCCTGTTGACAAACCCGTTTCTTACGCTGCTCTCTTAAACGTTATGGCTCACTTGAAGTATGAAGATCATCAATATCTCCAAGGGCATATCTCCACTCGAGGCTATTTTACAACATGAAAAATGGACTTTGTACCCGCGATGTTGTAATCCCAGCATGCGTCTTCATTTACTATTAGACATCAGGTATTATGGTTAAGGTTGTCATCAATACTCGCTGGCGTTGCGTAGCGCACTATGCTGATTACTCCATAATCAAGTCGGACGAGTGTGCTTGTTTTAGTACTGAATATCAGGACCTTAAAATATACCCTTATTTCCCCTAATCATCTTATATTTCCAATCATGTTTTTTTCAATTGACCCCCATATGACCACCATATTGCGATGAATGAAAATATGAAGTGGTATACCACTTAATGAATAATAAAACCACCCTGATCAGCTTATGATTACTGCATGGTTTACCTGCTTAAATTCTGATGGTGAGATTCATTTATTTACACCTTGTCGCTTCTATTGTTAATATTTGTCTATTGTCAACATTATCCCACACTGTTGCATTGTAATGCATACATAATCACATATGGTTATGATTATATCTTATTACTTGCTCTGCAAACCCTCATCGTCTCAAGTGACAATAAATGCACATATACAGAAAGCGTAGATGTGGGAAATTGACAGTATTTCCCTTATAATTGCTTTGAGGTTTATTTATTTCCTGTATCGGACCATTATAGTCTCAATCCCTCTGCAGGCAAAGGAATAATGGAGTTTCAATGTCTGACCACCATATTATCGCCATTATCTGATAAGAATTAGACGACATTGCAGTGTGTAATGATTCCAATCTTTGATATGTATCAATATCTTATAGGTTTCACATGTAGTCTCAATTCCAATTTCTGCTGTTAAATCTCCGTAATACTGTATTAATTTATCCACGGATATGTTGGCCTCATGTTTCATACTGATGATGGAGCAAATGAAAGAGTCTAATAATTTTCATGTAATGCGTTATTATGATAAAACAAGTTGGATTGGTATTAGGAGTCTATATAGAGTACATTTTCATTCCTTGCTCACCATCTACAACTTTAATCTCTTTCTAACTATTACATATTCATTAAATATGAAACTAGATAAATCATTACTTTGATTGTTAATAAAAACAATTGTAGACAACACTCGTCTGTTGTCTACATTCTTCTCCTTCCTGCTAATGTCTACTCTTAACATTCCTAGCTATCCAAAAATTCTAGTTCAATTTTTCGGTTATATCTTATGGTATGTTTATACACACATGCATTTATTTTATTTCATGGGATTTGAGAGCTCAATCTCCTGTAATTATAAAATGTAACTTAAATAACTCGTCGTGTGTTTTTAGTAATAGTTAAGTCTTTTATATTATGAGTATATTTGTTAATGTATGCCCGACTTTGCATTTCTACCCCAACTTTCAACCATGGATTTTGACAGCACATACTACACGATGGACAAACGATATTACGAGTACCACAAGACATTTATGTCGCTAATCTACCACTGAAACCTTAAAACAACACGAACCCTCTAGAAGTTCATATCATTTTTCGTAATTTTTTTTCTATGCGAAAACAATGCAGTTCTTAACAAACCTCTGATGACATTGTTAATTACTATCAAGTTAAGCAGCATTTCCATTACGGTTTTTATGATGAAACTTGTTCAATTCCGATGATGATGTTGCTCGGGTTGATATCGAGAATTATTCTTTCGAGAATTGCATTCGACATTGTCGACGGGGACGGCGGTGTTCCCTGTTCATCATCCGATTAAATTATGCCTCAGACATGACCTCTCCCTGACGGTGCCGATTGCGAATGTTATTTTCAATGAGATTTCCTAAACGTCATTTAAAACATTGTCGCATTATCTACAAAACCAGAATATGTTATTTACTCTGATTTCATAGCTCACTGGGGATACGCAAAATATTCAGTGAAAAGAAACTATGCGATTAGATGGGTGACGTCAATATCGATTACGCTCACTCGATTCGACCCCCAAGGTTAATGAATTCAGTAATGTGTTATATTCTACATGACTTCATTCCAAGCATGATCGCCCAAATCGAATTACACATCGTTTAGTACGGTGATACCAGCGGCTCCTTAATTGATAAATTTTTACCAGACATCGGATCCCATATAAATCAGGGTGTTATGATTACTGATCTTTCGGACCATTGCCAATCTTTCCTCACCCAACAAACATATAGGCCTACTCCAGCTCACCTGACTAGGAAATCTCGCAGTTCAAGCCAAAAACAAAAGCACTAAATAATGCGTTATCTATGTTGGAGTGGACCAAAAGTAACCGCATAGAAGACCCGGGACCAAAGAATATAAATAAAGTTAATTGCGAAACTATCTGGAAAACTTTTGAAATTATTCAGGCCCAATAAAATAATACATCTCAAAGCAATTCACTAAAAAACCATGGTTCACTAAGGACTAATTAAGTTGATATTTTTAAGAACCATGCAGGCTCCCATATAAAGGAGAAAGCGAGGGTAAACCAATGTTAACTATTTGCAATTTGAAAACACTTGGGGCAAAAACAACAGGGTGACATTAAAAAATCCACAGGGCACACCATGAGGAGGGGTAGACCCCCTAAAAAAGGCGCTTTCATTCAAATTTACAAAAATGATTATAACCAAAATACCAACGTTCAAGGTTATATACAGAGTACATCATCACGAGAGGATCCAATGATCTTGGCCAATGAGTATTTGAAAGGAAGTGTCTTTTCACCACCTGTAGTGTAGTCGGAAATAGTCCAGGGTTAAGTCCATGAATTACGTCATTCAAAATGCCAAAAATGAAAAATATATGTTACAATTAGTTCAAAAACACCATATCTCCATTACTCAAGTGAGATTAAAGCTGGAATCATGTATCATTAAGATGAACTTTTCAACACAAATATATAAATGCTTAAAAGGTGTGTAGGAATGTTTTACCATTTTTAAATAGGGGAGTTTTGCCGCTTCCTATTTTATCACATTGGGGTCAAAAAAGAAATAATTTAACCCATTTTTTCTGTTAAATGATATAATACCATAGATTCAGGTGAGGACTGGTGCCCGGAGGGTTTTGATGATTGGTACCTCCACAGAGCTAGATGATGTATATGAAGAAAGAAAAGGACATTTAGGTGGTGTGGGGGGGGGGGGAAATATCCCTATGGTAAGGTACAGTAATAAAATATCAGAACTATACAAATCTGACAGTGCAGAGGTGAGTATACAGTGCACTTAGTTGACACCTATGAAAATCAAAACCATTTACACATAAAACTGGTTTCAGTAGAAAATAAAATTGTATGCTTTGATAGGAGATGGTACATACCATTTTAAGTAGGTGTGGTGTTTGGTGTACAAATTAAAAATATGGTCTTCTGTGTACTTAAAACATGCAATTGTGATCGTATATTACTTAGCATATACGCACTACATTAGTAGTGTTTCTCTAATCATAACATGGTCGATTATTCAATCAAAGATTCTAAAGTGCAGGGAAAGGAAAGAATATTTAAGAATTGAGCTCAGAGGATGGTTTGGATAAATATCATTTTTCTTTGTGTGATTATTATTTATAAATAAAAAGCCTGACCGCCATGATGAGCACAGACAGAGCATTGGGCGACACTTTTTCTAAAGCCCATCTGTTTTTGTCTGAAGTGAAGAAAAAAATAAAGAATAGCATAATTAAAAAAGGTGCATTGGGGATGGCAGACT
The DNA here is from genome assembly GCA_023653785.1 of Ophioderma brevispina. NCBI lineage: Eukaryota > Metazoa > Echinodermata > Ophiuroidea > Amphilepidida > Ophiodermatidae > Ophioderma > Ophioderma brevispina. The sequence goes on from JAMKCH010062920.1 coordinate 51,065, forward strand.
CGAGCCCTACCAGACGGGATGTAAGCCCCAAGCGCGTCGCTAGCCCCACCGGCGATTCATGCGACCAGTTTTGCCATCTCTAGAGCAATCGTGACCGTGGAGCAGGTTCATTATTGTTTTTCTGTTTCTATGAGGTTGATGAACAAGTAGCAAGGTGGCAAGCCTCCTAAAAGGGATCCAGTGAGGGGGGTATAAGTCCGAATAATACAGGGGTTCACAAATGAGAATGCTGGGATTGATGTAAAGGTAAGCAAGTGTCCATTTGTTTAGGTATCCAAACGATACCTTTTTAAAGCAGCGTAACAAGATGGGACACTTTGGTGACATTTTGAAAACAATCCGCGCAAGCATTTTGGCCCTGATTAGGGACCCCTCCCTGGTTCCACATCGCGAAAATTGTTCATGAACATCAAGTAAGATTATTCATGATGACCCCAACTAATGCTCCAGATGAACCAAATATACATTTGTGTTCGCGTGATGACACAGCCTCGGTGCTGTATGGTTTTGAAATGGTGGAGGTGTGAATGGTTAGGTAATAGGGCGCCATATGGGCAGGAAAATGGAAGTTGTAACCTTAATGCCTTCTGGTTTAGCCTAGATCCTAAAAGGGGGATGTTGGTGTGTTCATGTGATAGTGTAATCGCATTGCACAGTACATTGTTTCTGGCCCAGTATAATATGGTTGTAGGATAGGTATAATGTCAAAGGCCAGTTGTTTAAATGATTGTAATTATAAAATGATTTAGGTAATTGCAGAAAAAACAATGTGTATGATCGTGTGACATGGTGTGCTATGTTGAACTTTGATACCACCTCCCCACATAATGGCAGGCACAGGGGAAGCAACGGTATAGGGCTGGGTGGCATCCATCCTAATTCTATTACCTTGCTGACCATATTGAAATGCCGCCTTATGATTGTAGTTCATGCCCCAGTTTGCAATAATGGGGTAGCCAAAGCATTTCTTATAATCAAGCTGTTTTAGGTTATAGAAATAGAAATACGTAATGTACCCGGACGAAAAACTAAATATGGCTCGGCTGCGCATCGCCCTTATTCAGTTTTTCCGACCTCGAACACATTATCCCATAAACGATAATGCAATACCTTTATCTTAAAATATCATACCGTACGGACCTATCATATTGGGTGGAAAATGTAGCAACCCTGACTTCAACCCTAAGTCTCCCTTGCTTCAATCTTATTACAGTTGATTTGAATAATACTCTAGTCCCCAGAGTAATAAGTGCCTTATATGTCAATACTGTTTTACCCATATAAAAAAATAATTACGTATGAAGTAGGAAAAATGATTTGGTGTTTATTGGTGGGTGAACTGATATAGACAACCTCGTCCTCCCACTTTACTTGATAAAAATTGAAAGTTTTTTATTTTTTTTATTTTTTTTATATATAATTATATAAAGCAGTAAAATTTAAGGCCAGGAAATGTCCTGTTGATGGTATGAACAAAAATTGTCCCAATGTGGTCGATCACATTAATATAAATACACTGGTCCATTAGGCCAATTTCGCCACACATATTGCTGCTCATCCAAACGGCTGAACGATTAAATCAACTTTGTGAAGCAAATGATTCTTTCCCAAGTTTGAGGGGAATTGCCTGCGTATAGTTAGATAATGCCATACTTGACCATTTCAAAGCCCCTAGGCCGAAACTTGCGAACATTCGACATAATTCTCGATGAAACTGTTAATGTTTTGGACAAAGTTGCAAATACATAAAATGCATCGAATTCATTCTACCTGTGCCAAAATCTAAAATGATGTTGGCCTTTTTATATTTTACCAAAAGGTGAAAATCTGACTCTGCACCTTTATGGTTAATATATCTCTGAAACCGTTTAACCATATGAGATATTTAGGAATATTTGCTTTTTGATTTGCTCTTTCCATGATAAAAAAAACGTGCAATTTAAACATGTAAAAAACACACTTGACAAACTTTCGTTTACCACCCCCGTCTAGATTTTGTTTACCCTAACCAAAAAAAAAAAAAAAACCTTTCTGGTGCCAAAGGATTTTGTTGTCAATTGACACTTTGCCCTTCAGTTATATAGGTAGAGCCATAGGGCTATCTAAAGTGATGGATAGGGTGGCACCCTCCGGATGTACCAACACACCCAGTTTCCATCGTAATACCACATACACTTGATTTGGTACCAGTGGATAGATATTATGAATCCTCTTCCATTGAAAACAAACAGGACAAGCGTAGATTACGTCAGAAATGACCATCACAAAATCGCATGGTAAGCAAAACTGTCAATTTCCACACACTACACACACAAGGTAGAATAGGAAAAAATCTATTTGTCACCCAAAATGTTAAGAACATCAGACTTTCATGTGGTTTTTGGCTCTAAATGTGGCAACTGCTAGTGTGTTTTAGGGCCATGATAATTTTTTCGAGCAGGAGTAAAATCAATTTCCACCAGATATCCAGTGGTTTCGACTTGATTGCTTATGATGGTCATAATGAGTCTCAACGGAATGTGTACTTATTTTATACCAATGGAGAGAAGAAAGAAGAAACAGTATAAGAACAGTAAGTTCCTTGTGGGTAAAACTTCTTTGGAATCAGTGTTTCCTAACGAAATCTGATGGTGTGTTGTTATAGAAAAATGGCCCAGGTACACGAGGGTTAAAGATAAAAGTAGCGTCTAGACTAAAATCACTATCAAAATTGACCAAACTTGGTGCACCTGATGAAGAGGATTATGTTAAACATCTAATCATCCATGAAGATGATTTCTGTTTCCTCAATGGTTAATATCTAAAATACTTCAAGATGTGTTTGTTGCACTTGCATTTGGCTTTAAAGTGCAATAGTAATCAGATTTGAATTTATCAAAAGGTCAAATTTAAGACCCCCTTCGTAAAAAGGAAGATACTCCACAATCGAAACTATCTCGCTTAGCCAGGTATAAAGACATGCCCAGGCAATAAGGACTTGCAAAATGAATTGGATTTTAAAGAATGGGTGTTAAAATGGGTAATATTGACTTTTTTTTTAAAACGGTTTTTTAATTTTATTATTATTTCAGGTTTAGAAAAATACATCTTCAAGAAACACGGCGGGTACATAAACAGGGGCAGAGATAAAACAATACATGCTTAACAAAAAGATGATTCATAATGTAAATTGTTTATTTACTTATAAGTAAGGTTTCCTCATTTTGCCAATTTTTATTTTTTCACCCAATTAGAGGAAAGAGGCGTTTTTACGGGGGTCCATTCACCACTAAGGGGGTCGGGTCGGATTTATTTTTTAAAATTGCGGGCATGAATTTTCACAAAACCCATCCATGCTGTGAAACTTGGTGAAATCGGCTGACCCCATCTTTCAGCCCTGCATGGTGCTTAAAAGAAATGCACTTTATAAATGCCAGCAAAACAAAATACATAAACAAAATAACAAAAAAACAACCAAAAAGCAAAAAAGAAAAATTAAAAAAATACCAAATACCGAAACACTTAATTGAAATTCTTGATTGCGCCTGAGGAAAAAGCATATATAACTAGTAAAATGGGAAAATAAAATCGCAAATACCAAAGAACGATGGAAACCTTAACAAATTACTAGGTGCAATAGAAAGTCAACTTTCTGACTTCTTTGTTCGAATGTGGGTGAAAGGATACTGATAAAGCAGTTATCAGAATACAAAAAAAAACCTCATATTTTTGTGACTAGGAAGACACTCTTGCTGATAAGTATTCCTTGAACATAAGGCTGATTTTAAAACACCTTTAACGGCCTATAAACACTAGTTTCAACCAAACCTGTCAGAGACTTCAAGACAACTCTGACCTTAAAAAACAGCAATACCGTGCTTCAGAGGCTACAGTAATAATCTTTGAAAAAATTATTCCAAACATCGTGGGTTTATCCAACATTTTTAACTCTTCCCTTGTATGGAAGTGCCAATCTACTAAGCAGGGCGACGTAATACCATTTAAAGCAGGCGACAAGCACGATTTTTGCAAACCTAGGCCTATGTCAATACTCCAGTCGAGATCCAAAACTTCTTGAAAAAAATTGGTTACACTAGTATCGATAATTATTAACAAAGCATGAACATACTTACCCCTAGCATGGTTTTATATCTAAACGCTCTACATACATGTCTATAAGAACTCTATGTAAAATGCGTAATCTTTGGATAACAATTGACTACAATTGGACTATTCGGATCTTAGTAAGGCCTTGATACCTATAATCAGACAGTCTACTCGCTAAAGCTCAATAAATTGTATCAAGAGGTGTGGCTAATGATTGGATTAGGAATTACTGTACTAACAGAAAACAGGGGTTTTAATTCCGATGCATCTTTTCTGACCCAGCAACCATCACCTGCGGAGCGGAGTCCTCAAGGCTCTTTTTGGGACATCTTTATTCTATTTATATGAACGACCCCCACTTTGCTGCAAAAAGCCACATTTTATAGTTTTGATGACACAAATTACATTTCTCTCATCCTGATCCTCGTGCACTGAAAAATTCATAATCATGACTTAAAGCTATTCTAACTGGTTCAAATAACAAATATGTTGAATGTTTTAAAAAGACTATCTAGTCTGATCTTTATTAAAAAATAAAACAAGTTAATAACCAGATATTAAAGGGACCTAAACATAGCCGCCGCATTATCCAACAAGTTCAACATACTAATTTCCGCATCTTTATTGTCAGATAATCCGGAATTCTCATACCAACCCACATTTCAAAACTATCCCAAATTTACAATGGGGTATTCGTAAAGTTGACCATTATTTTTCCACAAAAAACTTCATACAGTTACAATTGTCATTGTTTACCGTACTATCATATGGTGGATATGGGCTTGGTGAGCGAAAACAATGGTTTGATTCGCCTTTTCCTACTTCAGAAAGGGTAATTAGAAACGTGCACAATTCCTGTGGTTAGGCTCATACCGATCCCGTTTCTCAATCACCTTAAAACCTGAAAGTCCACGACATTTACAGGCTCCAACTTTTGCACCTTCATGTATCAATTTACCCATAACTTACGCAAATGATCTTCTGAGCCGGATGTCTTCAACGTCCATACTCGCACTCATCATGATCAAACAGGCATGCTACCATTCCTATATTAAATGTTTAACATTTCCTGGCAAATAACACAATAAGAATTCAAGGTACCTTGCTTTGGTCTAACTTACCACCCCATTTAAATAAATGCACCCCTCACATTTCTTCAAAAACAAAATGAAAAAGTTTTTTTTTAATTTTTTAGGTTTTTTCTTTTTTTAAATAATTTTTTATATGTCATGTCTATTTTTTTTTATCAATATTCGGATTGTGTTGAACTGTTATTTGTTGAACGTCCGTTCGTATTGGTTTTGTGTACTTGGCCCTGTTCTTGAATTTCATTTACAGAGTTTGTGTATATGTATCTTGAAGAGCCACTGCATCCCCACGCCCTGCGTTTAGCAGTGACGTCGTTCACCACTGGTACAGCAAATGGTATATCATAACACTAATAGTGTTATCAAAGATACCATACCTGCACCCCCTTTTAATAGGCATTTCTCTTTGTACTATGTTGCAAAATTAATCCTGAATTTGTATGTACTGTCAGGTAAATCTAATTTTGCACAGGAAACATGTAATGTGGCAGGTCTGTGCCTAATCACTTCAGTTATTGTCTCAATGATTTATTTAGTTAAATTATATTGTGTCTATATAGTTTCCCTAATACTTCAATATTGACATATATATCACTGTTATATTATCGTACTATATTTGGATCTTGGATGAACAAAAATAAATATTGATTGAACACACCTTTAAATCTGCGAGGGTCATAATGGTAAATTAAAGGTGCACAGTCCTATAAAGAATTATGACGTTCGTGCGCTATAGTAAAGGGATAAAGCTCGTTTTGTTGCCTCGGGAGGTTGTTAAAGATGCACTAATCTTAAGGTGCACTGTTAAAATGACTACCTTTTAAAATTAGAGAAGGAGTTTTTCCTCGGCACAGAAGCAAAAAATAATAAATACACCCTTCAATGTGCGGGTTTCTATCGCCTTTGGGACCCAATTGATTTTACCCGAAGTTGCATTCATAATTTGATTTCAGATAAGAGGTATGCTTATGTTCCTGATATCAGCTTCTCCACCAATCTGTCTCAGTATCCCTGCATGCAAAGGGGTGGTTTTTTTTTTATATGGGCGTTCACTGTCTGTACCCCCCAATATATTTCGCCATTTTATTCTTGATAAGACTTAAGTTACTTACATTGCATTGTACTGATTCAATCGTTGATTTTATCAATATCCTTATAGGTTTCACATGTAGTCTCAATTCCAATTTATCTTGCTTAAATTCTCGTAATATACTGTATTAATTATATCCACCGATATTTTTGCCTCATGTTCATACTGTGATTGATGCACTGAATATTCATAATGATTTTTACATTATCTTATTAATGATAAACATAATTTGCTTGGTTATTATGATCCTATCATCATTATAATTTTCGTACTTTCCTTGCTCACCATCTACCACTTTAATCTTTTCTAACTATCTCCATATTTCATTTACATATGGAAACTAGATAAATTTCTACTTTGCAGTTTTGTATAAAAACAATTGTTTAGTAACACCGTCTTGTTGTATACATTCTTCTTCCTTCCTTTCATCGTCTACTCCTTAACCTTTCTAGCTATCGCAAAATCTAGTTTCAATTTTCACGGTTATATCTTAGTAATGTTTTATACACCAAATGCCATTTATTTTATTTTCATGGTGAGTTTTGAGAGCTCATCTCCTGTAGATTAATAACTTGTAACTTAATTAACTCTCGTGTGATTTTTTTGTTAGTAATAGTTAGCTATTTTAATATGTCTGTAGTATATTTGTTAATTGTTATGGCCCGACTTTGCCTCTACCCAACTTTTCAAACACCATTTGCTTTTGACGCACTATACACCACGATGACACCGATATTACTAGAGTACCCCAAAGACATATGTCGATACGATACCACTGAAACCTTAAACACACAGACCTCTAAAGTTCATCCTCTTTTTCGTTATTTCATGCGAACACATGCAGTCTTAACAAACCATTCTGATGCATTGTTAATTACTTATTTATCAAGCTTACAGCAGCACTTTTTCTATTTACGTACGGTTTTTCTGAAACCTGGTTCAATTCCGATGATGATGCTGCTCGGGTGGATATCGAGAATTATTCATTCGAGAATTGCATTCGACATGGTCGCCGGGGAGGCGGTGCCTCCCTTTTCATTCATCCCCCAATTTAAATTATTGCCTCAGACCTGACCTCTCCCTGGACTGTGCCGATTGCTATTCTATTTTCATTGAGATTTCCTTAAACTCCGTTAAAACATTTGTCGGCATTATCTACAAACCAGATATGTATTTACTCTGATTTCATCGCTCCCCTGGGGAATACGCTAAAAAACATTAGTTCCCAGTGAAATAGAAAAGAAACCATGCTACTTAATGGGTGACTTCATATCGATTTACTCTCACTCGATTCTGACCCCAGTTAAAATGATTCCATTAATTTGTTATATTCTCATGACTATCTTCATTCCAAGCATTGAAATCGCCCCAACTCGAATAACTTATAGTACGGGGCATACCACGTCTCCTTAATTATAATATTTTTACCAATGACATCGGATCCCGTCCCACTTTAAATCAGGTGTTATGATTACTGATCTTTCTGACCACTTCCAACTCTTCCTCACCCAACAAAAATATAGGCCTACTCCAAGCTCACCCTTTGACTAGGAAATCTCCTCAGTTCAAGCCAAACAACATACAAGGCAGCTACATAAATGTCGTTTATCTATCGGGGGGGGGGTTGATTGGACAAAAGTAACCGCCATAGAAGACAAGCCGGACCAAGCATATAATATTTAATTCTAAACTATCGGAACTTTTGAATATTCACTGCCCAATTAAAATATACCATCTCAAAACGCAATTCACTTAAAAAACCATGGTCACTTAGACTACTAATTAGCGTGATATTTTTTACGAACCATCAGGCTCCCATATAAAGGTGAAAGATGAGGGTCAACCAATTAACTATATTTTGCAATTTGAAACACTTTGGTCAAACAACTCAAGTGGTGACATTAAAAATCCACAGGGCCCCCCTATGAGGAGGGTCTAGACCCCCCCTAAAATTCAGGGCCCTTTCACCTTTTCATCAATTTACAAAAATGCTTATAACCAAAAACCAAAGTTCAAGGGTTATCTCAATATACATCATCAAGAGAGGATTCCAATGAATCTTGGCCCAATATGGTATTTGAAGAATGTGCTTTTCCACCACTTCTGTTTGTATTTCAATATTTCCAGGTTAGTCCATGAATTACGTGCAACGTACGTCATCAAAATATGGCCAAAAATGAAAAATATCATGTTTACAATATTTCAAAAAGACACCATAGTCTCCATTTAGACTCAAGCTAGTTAAAAAAAGCTGGAAATCATGTCATCATTAAAGATGAACATTTTAACAATATATAATTGCTTTAAAAATATATAATTGCTTTAAAATGTGGTGTAGGATGGTAGCCATTTTTAAATAGGGGTGTTGTGCCGCTTCCTTTTTATCACATTGGGGTAAAAAAAGAAAATAAATTTTAAACCCATTTTTTATTGTTAAATGATAGAATACCCATCTATTCCAGTTGAGTATTGGTGCCCTGATGGTTTTTTATGATGGTACCTCCACATAAGCTTATGATGTATATTGAAGAAAAAACCTGTAGGTGTTGTGGGGGGGGGGGGGGAAATTATCCATCTTGTAATGTACAGTAATAAATATCAGAAACTAACAACTCTGACAGTGAGAGTGTGGATATATACATTTGCACTTAGTTGACACCAATCCATGAAAATCAAACATTTTACTACATTAAACTGGTTATCTTCAGTAGAAAATAAATTATCTTGATGAAGATGGTACATACCAGTTTTAGTAAGGGGTGTTTTGGTGTACATAATTAAAATATGGTTGCTTCTTGTGGTCTTAAAAAAACAGGCAATTTGTGCTCGTATATTACTTTAGCACTACTACACACTAAATTTAGTTATGTTTCTCTATCATGAACATGAAGTCGGATTTTATTTTCAATCAAGATTCCTAAATTGCAGGGAAACGAAATAAATATTTCAGACTTTGACTTCAAGGATTGTTTTTTTATTTTTCTTTGTTTGATTATTATTCTATCACTAAAGCCTGCCGCCCTGATTTGGCCCACAGACATAGCATTGGGCAAACACTTTTCCTTAAAGAAGCCTCATCTTGTTTTTGTCCAGGGGGTGTAAGTGAAGAAAAAAATAAAGGAATAGCCATAACAAAGGTGGGGCATGGTGCGATGCAGACTCGAGCCCTACCCATGACCGGTGATGGTAAGCCCCATAACGTGTCGCTAAATAGCCCCACCGGCGATTTCATGGCAGTACAAGTTGGCAATCATCTTAGCAATTCTGTGACGCGTGGATAGCATGGTTCATATTCTCATTGTTTTTTCTGTTTTCTATTATGAAGGTTTGATGAACAAAGTGATCAAGGGTGCAGCTCCTAAAAGGGTGAATCCAGGAGGGGGTATAAGTCCGCGTAATACAGGGGTCACAAATGAAAATGCTGGATTGATGTAAAACGGTAAGCAAAGTGTCCATTTGTTTTAGGTATACAAACTATACCTTTTAAATCCGCGTAAACACGAGGACACTTTGGTTACATTTTTACAACAGCCGCTGTCAAGCATTTTGGCCCCTGTATTAGGGACGCCCCCTCCTGGTTCACCATCGCTAAATTTGTTCATTAAATTCCTCGAAGATCTATTCACTGATGACCCACTAAATTGCTCCAGATGACCCAAATATACATTTGTGTTCACGTGATGACCCAGCCTCGGTGCTGTATGGTTTTGAAATGGTGTGTGAATGGTTAGGTAATAGGTGCCAATGGGCAGAAAATGGAAGTTTGTTAACCTTAATGCCCATTCTGGTTTGTAGCCTATACCTAAGGGGTGTTTTTGTGTGTTCATGTGATAGTTGAATCGCATTGCATCAGTACATCTTCTGGCCCAGGCTAAAATATGGTTTGTAGTATATTGTTATTAATGTCAAATCGGCCAGTTTTTTTAAAATTGATTGTGAATTATAAAAAATTGATTTGTTAGAGTAATTTGTCAAGAAAACACAATGGGGGATCTTGGTGACGTTTTTGTGCTATGTTGACCTTTTTATACACCTCCCTCCCCCCACCTATGGCAGGCACAGGGAAGCACGGGTCTAGGGGCTTGTGTCATCCTATCCTAATTATCCTATTTTTACCTTTGTTGGCTGCACATTATTGAAAATGCAGCAATTCTGATTGGTTAGTTTCACTGCCCTTATTCTGGGCAATAATGGTCGCAAATGCATTCTTATTAAATCAAGCTGTTTAGAAGGTAATATAATAAATAATGTAATGTATCCTCGGCCAGAAAAAACTTTAAAATAATGGGCTCGGCTCGCCTCGGCCCATTATTCAGTTTTTCCGACCTCGAACACATAGTCGCCCATAAACGATACTCAATAACTAAGGGGAGGGAGCCCTTTATTTCTTAAATATCATCCCGTACTGACCTAAATTGGGTGGAACATGTAGCAACCCTTTAACATCATCTTCCCTAATGTCATCCCTTCTCTTCCACTCATTATTTCCAATTTTGATTTGAATAATATAACTTTCCCACCATATGTAATTCGTGTCCTTATATGTTCAGATATGTTTTTATTTGACCCATATAAAAATGTAATAATCCTATTTAATGTAGGGAAAATTTATAGTTCGTTGTTTATTGGTGGTGAACTGATAGATACAACCACTCGTCCTCCACTTTACTTGATAAAATGAAATTTTGGTATCTGAAGGAAAAATTCATATATTTCTCATTAGCAGCATTTAAAATTTAAGGGCCATGAAATGTTTCCTTTTGATGTTTTTTTAAATGAACAAAATTGTCTCCAAATGTGTTCGATCACATTAATTAACATACACTGTCCTATAGGCCAATTTAGCACACATATTTGCTTCTATCTTCCGCAACGGCCTGAACCGGAATTTAACTCAAATTTGTAATAAATGTTCTTTCCCATAAGTTTGATGGGGGTAAATTGCCTGCGTAGTTTAGTGGTCATACTTGACCATTTCAAAAGGCCTAGGCCTAACTTGCGAACATTCGACATAATTCTCGATGAAACTTGTTAATGTTTTTGGAACAAAGTTGCAATTACATATAAAATGCATCAGAATTCTGCTACCTGTGCAAATCTAAAAGGACTCTTTTTTTGGCACCTTTTTATATTTTTACCAAAGGTGAAAAATCTGACTTTCTGCACCTTATGGTTACTATATCTCTGAAACGCGTTTTAAGACCATATGAGATATTTGAATGGACATTATTTTGGCTTCTTTTGATATGCTCTTTCCATGATAAAAAATAAGTGCAAGGTAACATGTAAAACCACTTCTTACTTGCAAACTCGTCTTACCAAACCACCCTCCTTCTAAGATTTTGTTGACCCTAACTAACCAAAAACAAAAAAAACACCTTTTCTGTTGCCAAATATAATTTGTTGTCAATTGGACATTTTATGCCCGTCATATTTTTATATAGGTAGAGCATAGTGCTACGCTAAAGTGACTGGATAGGGTTGCAAACCCCTCAGAGAGGTACCAACACCCCCAGTATCCATCGTAATACACATACACTTGATTTTGGTACCAATGATAGCTATTATGCATCCTCTGTCCATTGAAAACAAACAGACATAGCCTATATTACGCTAGAATGACATCACAAAATCGCATTGTAGCAAAAAAACTGTCAATTTCCACACACATACACACACAATGTTAGAATAGAAAAAATCTATTTTGTCACCCAAATGTTAAGAACATCAGACTTCATGTGGTTTTTGGCTCTAAATGGATGGCAAATGACTATAGTTTTTAGGGCCATGATAATTTTTTTCGAGCCAGTAAAACAATTTTCCACCATATATCCAGTGTTTTCATACTTGACTTTTGCTTATGATGTCATAATGACGCATAATACGGAAATGTTTGTAGCATATTTTTAATGACCAACTGGAGAGAAGAAACAGTAAGCTATCCTGTGGTACCAAATTCTTTGGAATCAGATTTTCATAACGAAAATCTGATGCTGTTGTTATATAGAAAAAATGGCCCGGTACACGAGGGTTAAAGAAAGTAGCTTTACATAGACTACATCACTCAACATTGGGGGACCAAACTCGGTACACCTGATGAAGAGGAATTTATGTTAATACCATCTAATCATCCCTGAAGATAATTTCTGTCCATCAATGGATAAAAATATCTAACATACTTCATATGTGTTTGTGCACTTGTGCATTTGGGCTGTAAGTGCAATATTAATCAAAAATCAGATTTGAATTATCTCAAAAAAAATTGTCCAAAATTTTAAGCCTCCCTTCTAAAAAATGGAAGATACCTCAACACATCTGAACATATCTATGCTTAGCAAAGGTATAGACATGCTCAGGCAAGAAGGACTTTAGCAAATGAATTGAGTTTTAAAGGGAATGTTTGCTTAAAATGGTTAATATTGACATTTTTTGCTTGAATTGTGGGCTACTTGGTGAAATCAATCACGATTTCGGCTTAGAAAAAATACATCTTCAAGAAACACTGCGGGTACAGGATAGTATTGAGAGATGAATGGGAGACCTCGTTCTTGTTTGTTTTGTTTTCGTCTCACCAATCAAAATTAGACACTGCCCGAACATCACCACTCTTCTTAACCCCGCGTGCAAATCGATCGGGAGCCGTTACAAAAGACTGAACTTAAGCCCTAACCCTGGTTAAACATGTTCAGAGACCTAAACCCAATTAGCATGCTTAACAAAAAAGATGATTCAATAATGAAATTGTTATTTAAGTAATTATTAAGTAAGGTTTCCTTCTATTTTGCCAATTTTTCCACTTTTTCTTTTCCCCGCAAATGTAGAGTAAATATGGCCGTTTTTAAGGGGGGTCCATTTCACCACTAAGGGGGGTCGGATTTATTTTTTTACTTTGGTGTCATTAATTATTCACAAAACCCTCCATGCTGTGAAATTTGGGTTGAAATCGGCTGACCCCATACTTTCAGCCCTGCTGTGCTTAAAAGAAATTCCACTTAAATCAATTCAAACTAAAGAAAACTTTAGAAAACTCTACATCTCTAAGCCAAGTAATGAAATAAATAAAATATACCAAATACCGGACATCACTTAAATTTTCTTTATTTTTTTTTTTAATTACCTCATTTGTATATTTCTAGTAAAATTGAAAATAATACAATCGAATAGCCAAGAACTATGGAAACCTTAAACAAATTACTATGTCGCATAGAAAAGTCAAACTGTCGCTGACTATCTTTCCTGACTTCTTTTGTTAATAATGTGGGTGAAAGGATTACTGATAAAGCAGTTAATTGCCGAAAGACCTCAATACTGTTTTTGCTGACATATGAAGCACTCTGCTGATAAGATTCCTGAAGAGGGGATTGGCGGTTGAGACTAGGGGTAAGAAACGAGGAAAGGAAAAGGGAAGGTAATTCAATCCTGAATTTTAAAACAACCTTTCACGGCCTATAACAACTCTGTTTCTATACGCCAACCTGTCGCAGATGACCTTCAAGACTAACTCTCTGAACTTAAAACCAGCAATACGTAGCCAGTGCTTCAGTATGATAATCCGTATACTCTTTTGAAACAAATTATTCCAAACATCGCTGTGTTCTATCCCACATTTTAATTCTTCCTTGTCCGTGGTATAGTTTCTCCCATCTACTCAAGGCAGGCGAACGTAATCCTACTTTAAAGCAGCGATCAAGCACGATGTTTCAACTATAGGCTATGTCAAGACTCCCGGCCCGTCAGATATCCAAACTTCTTGAAAAAATTGTTTACACTCGTATCTATAATTCATAAAACAAAGTCATGACATACTTACCCCTCATCAATTTGGTTTTAGATCTAAACGCTCTACAAACATGGCTATAAATGAACTCTACTTGTAAAATTTGTGCTGAATCTTTTGGATAACAAATTCCATAGCAATTGGTATATTCCTGGATCTTAGTAAGTCCTTTGATACCATAAATCCTGACATTCTACTCGCTACTCTAAGTCTCTAATAATAATGGTATCAGAGTGTTGCTAAATGATTGGATTAGGAATTACCCTGACTAACAGAAAACATCGGGTTTATAATGATAGAAGTGCATCTTTTCTGACCCAGCAACCATCACCTGCGGAGTTCCTCAAGGCTCATTTAGGGCCACTTGTTTATTCTTAGTATATATTACCGGACCTCGCCACTTTGTTCCAACAAGCCACATTTTATATAATACGTTTGTTGATGACATCAAATATCCATTTCCTCGACTCATCCTGATCCTCGTGCCCTATGACAATTTAATCATGAACTTAAAGCTATTTCTAACTGTTCAAATTAAACAAATTATCGTTGAATGTTAAAAAGACTAACTATATGATCTTTAAAAATAAACACAGTAATAAACCAGAATATTAAAGTTGACATAAAAAATTAGCGACGCTTTTCCAACAAGTTCTAACACTAATTCCTGGCAATTCTTATTGATCATAATATATCCTGGAATTCTCATCGCACAAACACATTTAAAAATTATCTCCAAATTCAATGGAGTTATTCGTAAAGTTTCGACCATTTTTACCACAAAAATCATTCATACACTTTACATTGCTTGTTTTTACCTTACTAATATCATATGGTGCTATGGCTTGGGCGGAAGTAACAACAATGGCTTAGATTCGCTTTTCCTACTTCAGAAACGTGTAATTAGAACGTGTACCAATTCCTTGTGGTTAGCTCATACAGATTCCCTTTCTCATCACTTTAAACCTTGAAAGTCCACGATATCTACAGGCTCCAACTTGCTTCCTTCATGTATCATTTAACCTACATTACTGCCAAATGATCTTCTTGAGCAGGATTTCTTCAACTTCCATCACTCCGCACTCATCTATCAAACCGGGCATGCTGACATTCCTCATATTAAAAGGTTTTACCGAGTCCTGGCAGAATAACACGATAAGAATTCAAGGTCCCTTGCTTTGGGTCTAACGTCCATCCCATTTAAAAACTGCCCCCCTCACTCATTTCTTTCAAAACAAAATGAAAAACATTCTTATCAGTTCCATAGTGTGTTTATCCATCTCCTAATTTTTTTGAAATAGTCATTATCTAGTTTTTTTATCCATATCGGATTGTGGTTTAACTGTTATTTTGTGAACGTCCTTTCGTATTGTTGTTTTGTGTACTTGTGCCCTGTTCTTGAATTTCACTGTTACATAGTTTTTGTATATGTATCTTGAAGAGGCCACTGCACCTTCACGCCCTGTTTAGCAGTGACCTCGGTCACCACTGGACAGCAATGGTTATCTCATAAACTAATAGTATGTTACTCAAGGGGGAATACCATACCTGCCACCCCCCTTTTTAATAGGCATTATCTCTTTTTGGTACTATGTTTGCCAAATTATATTCCGGAATTTTGTATTTTGTAACTGTTTCAGTTTCAATCTTACTTTTTTTGCCAGGAAAATCCTGTAATGTTGGCAGTCTGTGCCCTAATCCCCTTCAGTTATTGGTCTCAATATTTATTTATTTTAAGTATCATTGTGTCGAATATATTTTCCTAATACGTCAATATCATTAGTACATATATATCCTTATTATTATTAATCGTACTATATTTGCGTATCTTGTGATGACAAAATAACTATTGAATTGAACCACCTTAAATCTGCGATGGTCAATAATGGTAAATTAAAGGTGCACAGTCCTTAAAGAATTATGACGTTCGTGCGCTATAGTAAAGGGATAAGCTTCGTTTTGTGCCTCTGGGTAAGGTTGTTAAAGATGCACTATCTTAAAGGTGCACTGTAAAATGACTCAACTTTTTAAAATTAAGATTTTCCTGCACATAAGTCAAAATATAATAAATACACCCTTCCAAGGTGCTTTTGTTCTGATCGCCTTGGACCCGTTGATTTCTCCGGAGTAGCCTGAATTTTTTATTTCATAAAGGTATTTTCTTATGTTTTCCTGATATTCCAGCTTCTAAATCCCTTTCTTTCCCAAGATTACGGATACAGAAATGGCCTTTCAGGTCAGCCATCAATCTTAGCTTAAGGATTAACTAATTTACTTGTAATGCACAGTATAGCCTCTACTATCAAAACCGCAGTTTATTCACGCCAAATATATTTGCCAACCTACTTCATTACATTGTACTATATATATCACTTTATTATATCGTACTATATTTTGCTGTATCTTGGATGAACAAAAATAAATATTGATGATTTGATTGATTGATTGTAACAATACAAACACACCAAAGTTTTAAACGTCATCGTGACGTCAAAAACTGAGAGCCTATTTATAACGTTATTTGCCAAGTAAATCTCAAAATCAAGGGGTTGCGGCCAGTTTCGACAATTCATGCAAGCAAAATGTTGGGTGCCAAATTAAGCATGAAATGTTATACTCTAAAAGATAAGAAGAACAAAAATGCAAATATGGTAAGTATTGATAAGAGTGCAACGTAACAAAAAGTACCATTATAAAGATTAGTAAGGTGGCACCAACCCGCCACCTTCGAATTTGACGCGAAACCCTGAACCACCCTGAAGGTCGGTTAACTCCATTTTTTCCCGCAAAATGACAGCCAAGGACGAACCTATATTATAATTACATAAAAGCATTGGTCATATTCGTTTGAGTGTTTGTGCTACAGGGAATCAACTGTTGGGGGGGGGGGTAAGACCCCCCTTAGTAGACCGAGGATTCATCCATGAAAGTAAGGTTTGCACTCTACAATAATGAAATTAAAGGGGTGGGTACTTTGGATTGAAGCGATGTGTACTGCAGATTAATTGGGTAACAGGGGATAGGGTAAATTTGTGTGCAGTGTCCATTAATGGATATGGAACGATTAATGTGGGGTGTCATTCCTTCAATGGCAGACGTCTGCCGATGCTTGTCTTCGACCGCTTGAGCGCGGGTTGCGTTAACATACGTGTGCGTAAAAAAGATGTTCGAAAGGCTTTCGTCTGTAGCCGTCTGCCCGATGAAGTATGAACACACCTTAAATCTGCGATGGTCAATAATGGTACATTAAAGGTGCACAGTCCTATAAAGAATTATGACGTTCGTGCGCTATAGTAAAGGGATTAGGCTTCGTTTTGTGCCTCGGGTAAGGTTGTTAAAGATGCACTAATCTTAAAGGTGCACTGTAAAATGACTCAACTTTTTAAGATTAGAGATTTTCCTGCACATAAGCAAAATATAATAAATTACACCCTTCCAAGGTGCTTGTTCTGATCGCCTTTGGGACCCCTTGATTTACCCGGAAGTAGCATTAATTTTGATTTCAGATAAGAGGTATTTTCTTATGTTTTCCTGATATTCCAGCTTCTAAATCCATTTCTTTCCCAAGATACGGATAAGAAATGGCCTTTCATGGTCAGCCATCAATATTAGCACAGTAGTAAATTTACTTGTAATGCACAGTATAGCCTCTACTATCAAAACCGCAAGTTTATTCCGCCGATACTTGGTGGTAGGTGTATGCAAGTGGCTTGCTCTCATATCAAGTAGAGAACACAATACATATAAATCGGAACAAGCACCTTTAATCTGGGATCAACTAAACAAGTATGTCTAATCTTGGCCTTCGTCTTTTGTAATCTCCTTGAACTCTTTTTCACTCATAACAATTACATATGTCGTTGTGACAACGGTAACAATCACAGCAAATACAGTAAACAAAAGCATCAAACAGCGGTCTACAATCATCGAAACTAAACGCCACTTTCCTAGCAGCTCCTCTACCTCGGACTTGAGATCAATCTCTTTTCTCATTGATGCCAGATTTTGGTTGATTTGTGTTAGCTCCGAAAACTCCGGACTTTCACTTAGATTTTGCAAAGCGCCCTCCGATTTCGTAACACCATTAGCAACGTAGACATTTGTACTACCAGGCAGCTGAAAGTTGTCGTAAGCGTGTTGACCATTTTGTCCATCGTGTGAGGGAACATCCAGTGTCAATGCTTTGTTGGTGTAGCACTGGTTCCTTTTATCTGCAGCTTGACGGACGTCATCCATGCATACACATTTACCAAGGCAATCTATGAAGACTTTCTCCACCCAGCGCGGCATTCTGGTTGCCTTGTACCCAACGTGTATAACAAATACGGTAGCTACAACTGAGATACACACCATTACGATCATAATGAGAAAAAAGGTGCCTGTTAATAGAAAAAGAGAAATAAGATGTGTAAAATATTTTTTTTATTGTTATTAACGGGTATTTGCACAAGAGGTCAATAGGTTAACTTGGCCAGACCTATCTTTCTAAACAACCCAAACATGCAGAGAAAACTTCTCTGCAGAAGTATCAGAACCAGGTGAACCAAGCTCTTATGTAAACCAAGTGCATGTGTTGTAGTCTTCGCATGCTTGAATATCTGGATGGCAAACAAATAGTCCAATCAACACATTTTACCTTCCTTGAAAGTATCCCACGCGCCAAATTTAGTACAGGAAAATTAAATAAAATAATGGTGTGACCTCAAAATAATTGCAACAGAAACGATTTTGGTGGTGTTATACTTAGAATTGATGAGAGAATAACATATCAAAAGTCTAGAAGTACAAGTAGCGGACAACATGTATTTGCAGGGGGCAAGGTTTGAACAGGGGGAAATATGAAGTAGGTATAATTGTACTTAAATCTATACCAACATTTTGGCCATGTCCTAAGAATAAAAAAAAGTATGGTTTGCCCAATCTTTGGGCTATAGTTTAATAGTTATAGGGCAATAAAGGTTCAAGGTCATCCTGGGGTTAAATTTTCAGAATGCTCCGATTCTTTTCAAAATGATCCCAAATTCTTAATTTAGTCCCAAAGGACCACGGAATATAATTGGGTCTTGTAATTAGAGGTAAAAATGTAACATTGGTCTACATATCCTATGGGGTCATTAATGCTTACCATCTAATTTACATACTAAAATGACAAATGCAGGGCAAATATGCATTTTATGTTCTAGGATATGACCAGGCACACAATTTGAGACTTTTTTGTCAAAATCGGAGCATTCTGAAAGGATTACCCCAGGATGACCTTGAACTGTTATGAGCCTATAATCCTGATGACCAGATGAATAAGTTGGTGTAGGTTTCAAAACAATTATATCTCTTTTACTTTTGACCCCTGTACAAAACTCCCCCCCCCTATTTTTTACATGTCCCCCATTGTTGATTTCTCTAGACTTTGGACACATTATTCTGTGACAATTTAGAAGTATGATAACACAAAAAATTGATTCTGTTGCAATTTTTTTAAGCCAAAAACACGATTTTCTTGTACTAATTGGATTATCCTTCCAAGAATAAGGCTCTTGCACAGGAGGTCAATGGGTTAACTTGGACAAACATGTCCTCCAGAAGAACCCAAACAAACACCCAGGGAATACAAAAGAATCACCTGTAGAAAACTGAAAATGTTCAGTTGAACCAGGTGCATCTATTGTATTCTTCACATGCTTGGATCATTGGATGATATGGAGGGCAAACAAAAGTCCCTTAAACATTTAGGTGGGTCATTTGGAGCAATTCCGTGACCGTGGAGAGCAGAGCACCATTTCTCGGTGGATTTGCCTTCTATGAAGGTGAATGAACAAATTAGCGGGGGTGCCCCTCAGGAAAGTGTGGGCGGAATCCAGGAGGGGGGAACTTCATTATACAGGGGTAAAAAATGAAAAATGCTTGGATGCTGTAAAACTATAACCAAAGCGTCCGTCTTGTTACAAGGATTAAAAAAAGTATAGTTTGTACTACTTACAACTCATTGTTATGGAGATATGAGACAAAATTCGCCAATGTCAAAGTGTTCATCACGAAAGGTTAAATCTTAAATATTGCTCCGATTTCCTTAAAATGGGCTCTAATTGTTCATCTTTCCTCAAAGACTACAACAAAAACATTTTGCACCATGTAACATATTTTTAAAATTCGGAGATCAATAGAGGACAATGGGGTTGACCTTGTTGTCATTTATCTCAGTAAACAAATACAAATGAGAGTGTCAACTACTTTTGTTGCAATCCCTGTGGGAAGATTAACAATAGACCGTATTCAATAGCCAGCCATGTTGGTGGACAATATAGACGCATTCCAGTACTACAATACATTCACCTGTCAATGATCACTGTGCAATCGCTAAACATGGATCGATTGACAGCTTAATGTATTGTAGTCCTGGAATGTACGCATCTTGTCCACCGACATGTCTGGTGGCTGACGTCATATTGAATACGGTCTATTTGAGACCATTTGTAAAGAAATCGGTGCAATATTTCGTGATGACCTTTGACATTTGACTTTGGTTATCTTTTTAGAGCAATCCAAGCATTTTTCATTTTTGACCCCTATATAATGAATTTTCTCCCCTCCTGGATTCCGCCCGCACTTTCACGAGGGGCACCTCCGCTAAATCTGTTCATTAACCTTCACAGAACGCAAATCCACTGAGAAATGAGGCTCTGTTCTCCACGGTCACGGAATTGATCCAAAGACCCAACTAATTTGCCTTCCGTGGAAGGGCCCAATAGTACGGTTATCAAAAGTATGCTTATAATGAAAATTGTATTATTAAACATTGAACAATAACTTACCAATCATGGGCGATTCTTCTCCGCTTGGAGGCATAGTCTCGGCAATCAATTGTTGAAATACAACAAGGGCCAACAAGTTTGTAATCGAAAGCGTCAATTTTTCTCCACAATCAGGTGGCAGATAAAATACTAATAAAGACAGTCCAGCTAGGAAAACGCAGGGTAGAATCAAGTAGGCAATATAAAATGCGGAGTTCCGTCGGAAGATAAGAGTATAGATAAGTTCGTAGTAAGGAGTCGGACAGCACGGATACACAATGACTTCACGCTCAATTTTAACGGAAATAAACTCCCAGACACCGTTGTCAAGAAATCTGTAGAGGTAAGAAGCAACAGGGTTCGAAGAAACATACTTTGACATTTTGTCTATTCGATTTACAAACAAAACAAGAACAGTTTAGCAAATTTAAATTTGCTTGTACTTATAAAGAAGATAAAATAGAATATGCGTAAGTCACCCTCGTAATACAATAATAACTATGTTTATCAAAATGCTTGATTTTATTGACTTTTCAAAATGTTTCTACAAGAAAAAATAATCCTCATCGAACAAGTTTTAAATTCAGCGACGGGTTGCTGCAACCAACATAATACTGTTATGAAGGATCCTGTTACGAAAGATGTATTTAATTTTATTTGTGATGTTTTTACTTCACGTTTTTGTAATGTGTTTACTTCACGTTTTTGTAATGTTTTTGCTTCACTTAATTAGCTACCCTACCCTGGAAAGAGGTGGCACAGTCGAAAACGTTTGCGACAGAAATGGTTTCCTTTCTTCCTTCCCCTTCCTTCCTTCCTTCCTTCCTTCCTTCCTTCCTTCCTTCCTTCCTTCCTTCCTTCCTTCCTTCCTTCCTTCCTTTCTCGCTTTCTTACTTTCTCGCGTCCTTGCTTTCTTGCTTGCTTTCTTTCTTTTTGGCTCATAGACTATTAGGAATGCGAGTCTACTGCGCGATTTGTTCAAAATATACTGATTCATCACATTTGCTGCTTTAATTTACATGATCTCCTATTGGTATCAAGAAACCTTTTGGATTACCGACCCCTAGTACACTGCAAAAAAACTGAGGTGTTAAAATTTAACACTCCCAGTTTTGTCAGACAGCCCACATCAAGATTTGCACTGGTGGTAAAATCCAATGCTGTTTTTAACAGCTAAATGTGTATCGTTCCAAATGTAGGTATTATTTGTATTTTCAGTTTCTCTTGTATTCATTGTACTCATTACAAATGTCGATGATATGGTTATAATGGACACCGGCTGGTGTTTCTGTTATGTTCATGGGCGGGGACACTTCTTCCTCTTGCGTATGAGGCAGCAGCTAAATATTTTGTAACGGTGGAGCCAGCTCACTGTTGATTGGTTGGGGTTTCAGAAATCTATGTCCACCGGTGGACGAAAGGTAGGGCACTCATTGAGAATCTGATCCGCAGTCTGTGATGGAGAACCACATTGGCAGGTTGGCGGTGGCCGCAGCCCCCATCGGTGCATATTGCTGTTGAAGCGACCGACTCCTGTTTGAATCCGGTTTAAGGTGACCCATTCCTTGCGTGGAAGATTGCTACCAGGTGGTAGTTCTGTCATAGGTGCAATAGTGACTTGTTGGTCTGGTCTTAAAGTATCTAGCCAGGCAGTGTTCCATGTTTGTAAGATGTTGAATGGGGAGCTGGAGAGTTTAGCAGCGTGTCGACAGAAAGGTCGACGAGAGCACAGTCTCTGTCTGCCGAGCTGGTTTGATTCTTTGACAGTGTTATGCAGCAGGTGCTTGTTGTCCAACAGAGCCGTTTTCACTAGTTTTCTCCGAAGCCGGGCTCCGAAGCACTGCAGGTGCAATGCCTGAAAGCACTGGTAGAAACTCAGATGGAGTAGGACGGAGGCAACCATTAATGGTTCTCAAGGCCTCATTGAGTACTTTGTCCAGCTTCTTTGTGTGAGAGCTGTTGCACCACCATGCTGGGGCGGCATATTCAGCAGCACTGTAGACCAGAGCCAAGGCGGTGGTGCGAAGAGTCGTTGGGCTGGCACTCCATGAGGATCCAGCAAGTCGGCACAGGAGGTTATTCCTCGAAGATACCTTGGCGCATACGGACTCGAGGTGCTGCCGGAAAGTAAGCTGCCGGTCAATCTTCACTCCCAGATAGGTTGATGTAGGATTGTATGGTAGAGGCGCTCCATTGAGGTTGATTTGCAGCTGCCGATGAGCCTCTTTGGTGTTGAGATGGAAGGCAGTAGCGGTGGTCTTGGCTTCACTCAGCTTCAGTCTCCAGGTCTTGAGATATGCTGCAAGTAGGGTCATATCTGCAGTAAGTGTACTCTCTACTTCTGTCCAGCTTCTGTCCGAGTGGAGAAGGCAAGATCTTCGGCGTAGCCATATTGTCTAGATGTTGTTTGAGGTAAATCGCTGATATACAAGTTGAACAGCCTGGGAGCCAGTACAGATCCTTGGGGTACTCCTTTCTTCAGACGACGCAGACGACTACGTCTGCCCATCACTGGTCATGAGAATAAAGCTACGGTTTTGCAAGCATGTTACATATGAATTGTACAAGGTGACGATCCGGAATGGTCATGAGAAGCTTGTGTGTCAGGCCCTGGTGCCACACTGTGTCGTATACTGCAGTAAGGTGGGGACACAAAGTTGTGGATCTCAAAGTGTTTAAATACAGTGCATAATAAAGGATACCTCAGAGATTTCGAACTATAATTTTTGGTGTAGTAATATAAAATAGTCATCTAAAACTAAAGATAGTCACCTAAAATGCGTATTTTCAAAGTTGGAGATGAATCGGATTTTCCGTTTTCATGCAGTAAACATAACAGTGCCATATGATACCGTGTATAACAAAAATTTCGGATCCGGAATTTTAAAACAAAGTTGTGATTTTCTATATGAAGGACTTCGATACCAGCTTAGTTATTTCACACAATGATTAGTATATGGAAAAGCATATGCAAAAAGCACGATTTGTTTGAAAATTGAGTGCGACCTATATTGGGGAAATCTCTGAGTAAGCCCTTAAGTGGTCACAACTCCAGATCCAAACTATGGAAGGCCATTTACGTATATGTTGGGATTCGCATGTTTGGGTGCAAATGTATGTAAAAAGTAGGTATCCAATAATTATTATACAATCCAACTAAATTCTTGTTTTACTTTGGTAAACCTCCCTATGTTTATCGTCTGATTTTTATTCATGTCAGTAAACGCATATTGTCGATGGTACGAGTTCATTTGGAGAGGGAAGTGTTGAGATCAAAAACTATAGTAAGAATTTTTATTCCTGTCAGTTCATTAAAAGTTTTTGGGGCGTGTCGACGATTCCATTCGTTCTGAGAGGGCGTATGCTTTACCCACTAATTCAATAGAAATTCTAATGTGACGATGTCGGATCAGATTAAGGCCCTAATTAAAAATGTTCCTTTTCTCACGAAGATAAAAAGCAAATGCACTGAATAAATTCCAACATCAAACTTGAACAAACTGAAGCATTCAACATAAGAAAATGAAAATGAAAAATTATTACTCGCCAAAATTTTCAGTCGTTGTCATTATTGCTGGAAGAGGAGGAATCTCCACTTATATCAGAATCCTCCACCATTTCTATAACCACATCAGGAATTTATTCCATATGTTGCTGTTTTAGCAGGTATGATTTCTCTATACCAACGACGTGCTTGTATGCATTTTTTTGTATGCAAGTTTCGAGTGTACTGAACACGCCATTTTACTCAACCTGTTGAGCAACCTGTAGCTTTCTGATGAAAAAAACATTTTGCGTTATACCTGTATCCAAAGTTTTACTCAATGTCAATTGAGTAAAATTAATGTTGCACAACAGTTGGACAAACAGTGTGCTTATCATCAGTTGAGTCAAAACATGTTACTCAACGGTTAAGCAGGAATCTAATCAAATACAGTATAAAATATTACTCCTTGTGGGTTGAGTAAAGTTTTATCAGCCTGTTGAGTAAAAAAGTCACAGCTCAACTGTTGAGTAAAGCGGAGTAAAATTTTACTCAAAAAATGCTGTGTCAAATATTGACTATTTTACTGAGTAAAATATTTACTACAAGGAAGAGTAAAACTGCTACTCCACCTTTGTTGAGTCAAGTTTACTCAACAAAAGAGCTGTGACTTTTTAACTACCACCAGGAGTAAAAAATTACTCAGGTTAAGTAAAAAAAAAATTTAGAGTGTATGTAAAGGCTTTCCTACCAGATTCAATTGAATAGATTGTCGTAAAGTGTGAGACACGCTATCGATTCCTTTGTTAGGCGTCAATCAAAGAACGGATAAAATGTCATGAACATCGAGGCTGGGTGAAGAGGAGGATTAGGCCACGTAAATATTGTAGTTGTTATGATTGACCAAAACTCTAAACTACTTAAATGATTGGACCAAGCTGTCAAATATATTTCTGGAACAAGATGAATAAATGTAAACGTTCTAGTATTCCTTAGTGACGTAAAGGACTCTGGTGAGTAATAATTACTTATTCGTATAATTTTCTTATGTTGAATGCTTCAGAGTTTGTTCAAGTTTGGTGTTTGGAATTTATTCAGTGCATTTGCTTTGTAATATTTTATTCGTGAGAAAAGGGACATTTTTTTAATTATGGCCTTAATCTTATCCGGTATCGTGAAATCGAATTTCTATTGTACTGATTGGTAAGTATACAACCTCTCAGAACGAATAAATCGTCGACACGCCCCAAAAACTTTTAAAGAACTGACAGGAATAAAAATCCTACTATAATCACCTAGCCCATCACTGTTATCCCGTGTTTATGATGTACATATATTAGTCAAAGAGGTTCTATATAGATAGAGAGGCAAAACGTTACGTCATCTTTAGAAATTCATCGTCTCGCATGTTTTGCCGACCACAAAGAAAACATAGAGTACCAACAATAGAAAGCAATGGCTGCCTCCGCTTCTTCCACATACTGTGGGTGCCGCTTTGCATATACACTAATCGGTAGTGATACAAATTGATGTATGTGTTAGAGGTGGCCAGGTGTAATAATAGTGCACCTGGATCATTGTGCTCAGATACTCACTCGCTTAGGTGCTTAGGCGCGCTTAGGTGAAAAGATGTATTCATTGAGGCGGTTTATTTAAATCAAGACACTGACGTGTCATTTCATTCGTTGTGTGGCCATGGGCACCCAATAGCACCCAACATCCAACAACTGATATTTTGCCGGATTGTTTGTATCGAATTGACATTATGTCTGTATACAAGAACCCAAACTAATATTTATTCCGTGCAATATTCAAAATGTCAGCGCCCAGCACGGACGACTGGTTTTGAATGGGCTTCATCCCCTTGATATTAGTGATCTGCTCAATCATCTAGCGGGTGCCCGCGCGTTGCGCGGTTATCCCGCTAGTACTAATGCATGAACGTACCTGCTTTGTTCTGTATCGGCACCAGTTTCTGCCTGTAGTTCAATATGTGTGCCGTCGTACGCCCAAGAACTCAATCGCATGGGACAAGCCTGCGTGTCAAAGGGGAAATATCGCACTCGCTGCCGACATGAACTTCCAAATATGGTCGGTACGTACCAAGCAATGTGGCCGTCAGGATATATATTGACATATGCATTTGGCTTGTATCGTTCAAAGGTGTCATCAACGCTATGAAATAATAAAAGTATAACATTTAAGGATATGTGGATTATTTTTCATGAATCTTCAACCTCGTGAACCTTTGTTCCTAAGACATCCCAACTAAAAACTGTATTCTATATATTGATGTTTTCCTCTCATAGGGGCAGTTCGTGATCCACAGCCTCAGTCATACCCCGATGGCCTAAGTATAGTATGTGTGCCAAATCTTGCGTGCAAATTCGATCTGCTCTTGGAGGAATTCATAATTTCATTTTTCTCTCCGTGTAAAACGGGCAGAAATTGCAATACACTGGCATATGGAGCAGTGTGATACAAACATTTGCTCATAACATCAAAAAGCATCGTCCAAATCAACTGACATTTTGGTAATAGCCCTTTTTCGGGGATATCTAGTGAACCATTAACTAGGTGCTAGGATCAGGTAATGTACCTTTAAAATAGCTCTATAGAAACAGCTTCACGACCTACTTTTGGTGAAGAGTTATATCCGGTAGCCAAACTTTTTCCGCAGGAACATGTATGATGCTAATTCCACCGAATTCGGAGGCATTCCATGTTAAAAACTCGTCTGTCCAAGTCTAATTCAATGAAAACAATCCAAAGATAAATTATTATGTACCCCAAAATGAGATTTTCTAGAACAAATTATAAGTACTTTGTTTCATATGTGGCTTGCCCCACGGAATTCCAATAATACAATAATAATACAAGCTTTAGAAATATGTATCATTAAAATAAAGGGATACGAAGCATTTCGCTTTTCTTTCTTTGTTTTTTTTTTTAAATCAAGTTTGACTTGGACAAAATACTGGATCTTTATCCTTTGATGAATTCTGTATTGCGATATAAGTGTTGAATGAGTCTAAGAATTCAACATTAAATTAGCATATTATTAGCCATTTTAAAAAGCATCTTTGTGTCAAATAGCTAAAATAAGAGATTTTATAAAAAGAACGATATATGAACTAGCAAGGGATATTTTAACCAAGGTTGGTGCTAGTTTTCTGTACAGACTGTGCGACTATATTTCAATGGCATGAATGACGCTTAAAGAGGTACCCGATCATTAGCCTCGTCCGCACCTTTCACACTATCAAAACTGAGATCTTGGTACCATTAGAAACCTTAATTTTTTCTCATCTGCAAAATATTTTGTCTGACTTCTTTTCAATTATCATGCTACGGGATAAATATGGTTTAGTTACGGTAACTAAAATTAGATTGTACAGTACTCTATTGACGATTGTAAACCCCCCGGGGGTGGGGCACTTGTATTCAAAGATGGATATGATGCGTGAACATGGACTTTCAAAATGCACCTAAACACGTATTTTCACCGACTAAAAACAAGCTAAAACATACCCTAAACAAGTATTTTTATCTATTTATGATACCCTCTACAAGTACGCAATGCATTGAATCGTAAATATACCTTTATTATCTTGCTTTGCTTTACTTCCCAAGTTCCGATTACAATATTTTGGATGATTTTGATCCCTGCTTAATGAGATACTGAACATGACAAATTCAGGTTTAAGAAAAAAACATACCCTTATTTCCATATTTTGCTGTTTTTGACACCCTAAACGATGTACACGCGTACATCACCTGTTGGAAAAAAAAACACCCTTTTTACGCGTTTTTTAGTTCACGCATCCACCTTTGAATACAAGTGGCCCCCGGGTGTAAAACATACAATTACCGCTCACATTAAAATGGTATGTCGGATTTAAAGTAAGTTGGTGATGGTCCTTCCTATGAAAGAGGGAAAATATATGTTGTGTAATCGGATTGGATACCTTTAAGGTGTCCGTTTTGGTCACAACGCAACCAAATTGACTTCACTTAAAATGGTCAGTGAAATTCGACTAAATATTTAGTATTATTCGCGTCGTGTTGTTGTTTGTTGGTTTCTTTCTTTGCCTGCTTCTAACGAATCATGCAGCGTTCTTTATGTATCAAACTGTGTAGCAGAAACATGGCTAGTGCATGTATGGTGATTCGATCGACAACCTCTTTCCCCACTTTTAGCATCATTGCTTTAGTGAATAAAAAGCCCAATAATTGTTCCATTTGGTGTTATGAACAAAAACATATCCAAATGTAGTCGACCACAACAATTAACACGAACACACACACTGTCTTTACGGCCAGTTTAGTACACATTTTTGTTATACAATCCTAACGG
This sequence comes from Ophioderma brevispina, assembly GCA_023653785.1. Lineage (NCBI taxonomy): Eukaryota > Metazoa > Echinodermata > Ophiuroidea > Amphilepidida > Ophiodermatidae > Ophioderma > Ophioderma brevispina. The sequence continues at coordinate 79,735 of JAMKCH010062920.1, forward strand.
TTGGACTCATATACTGTAATCGGATATTAGGAGGTAGAAAACATTAAATCTAACCATGATCGGGCCACCCACTTTTAAATTTAAAAAAGAATCATTAGGCGAGCAAAAAAATAAAAATAACAAACAAACAAAATTAAATAAAAAAAAGGAAACAAAAACAAACATAACATGTCTGTCCATCACCCTGCAGTTAGTTTAAAAAACGAGAATGCTTAGAAAAATAAACTATTGCGAAGGACATAAAATGTGATGTTTTAGTGGGAAATACCATTTTAAGTTTCTAAACATAGATAATGCAAGTCGACAGTAGCAAGACCTCTGAAAATAATTGCTTTCCCTATTTCCAAAATTTGCCATGTTTCTATTTGGTGCAACGAGAGATTTTGAGGCACCCAAATAGTGTGTCATAATATACTACGTGAATCAAAAAATCACTATATCATAGATTTGTTGTTGTTTTAATAAAACACATCTAATATATTTCCAAATGTTGAAAAAATGAAAGAAATCGATTAAAAAATAAGCCAGATATGACAAATTTTGTAAACACACCCCTTTTTCGCCATTCCTATGGGATTTGCACACATTAAACTTGTGTTTGTGAGAATATATACAATATCAATATCATGATGCCTTTGTCAGTTTGTCAACTTAATTTGTACCATTTTCCTTTATTATTTCAACTACGGATTAATCAATGAATTTATTTACACCAATATGCCAACTGATATGACGAATCCAAACACCAATTCACCTGTTGTAGAGCAAGAAAACAAGATCTTCCTATTGTTTAGGATATTGCAAAGAGTTTAGTTCCTTATTGGCATAGCATATCTATACCTGGATTACAGTAGTAGTGTTAAAACCCTTTTCATTTACATATCAAGATTAAATTCTTTTTGAAGATCAATGAAGGAGACCATGGCTATTCATATCAATTAAACAAAATAGCATGGGTCGTCTTTACTTTCATAATGCTATGCCCCGTATATCGTACATTAAATAACGTATCCTTGCTTAACTGTATAAATCCCATTGGAATGGAGGAAAAAGAGGTGTGCTTACAAAATTAGTCATATCTGGCTTATTTTTAATCGTTTTCTTTCATTTCATCAACATTTGGAAGTATATTAGATTTGCTTTATTAAAACAACAACAAATCTATGATTCAGTGATTTTATCAAGGTCAAGTTCATCTGCAACCCTTGCACAATGTTTTTGGATTCACGTAGTATAGTAATTTCATATAGAATAGACACTCAATAGATTTCTTACCTTGTATTTGGCTACAGAAATGTCTTAAAAGAGAGCAATAGGGTGATTTCGATTTGCTTATATTTCAATATAAAACAAAGGCTGAATTTCGTATTTGCTTCTATACGAAATTAGAATTTCACAAATTTTGTACCAAAGAAACATTTCTCTGCTTAATCCTTTCAGAGAGGGATATTTTTGATGAAAAGCTTTACATCAGGGCAAAATCAGTACTTTCGATTTTTAGGGGACACCTGATATGTGAAATTTCTCGTTGCACCTTTTAAGTCAAATATGTTATCCGACCCTAACACTGTTTCAATTTAGTCGTATCTTATCAAAAGTATGACAACGTCATTTTCAACAAGTAAACCACAAAAGAAAGAAGAGTCAAAATGTATTGACTGTTTATTGAGAGAGAGTCAGCTTTTTACTCTTTGGGTTTAAGGGAATTCATTTTACAACCACCTTTCCACAACCAGGATTTTTCACCCCCCCAGTTGTTACCTGATTTTTAATCAAATACGTTCAACTTACCATCTTCACCCACGTTGCAATCTTGAATCTCTGATTTCTAGTATCCTTTAGTTATTTGATGACAAATTAGAATAGATATGAAAACAAATAATCACATTTTAAGTAAAAGATCTATAATGGCAACCACAACATTTACATAAATATATTTTCGACACGCATTTTATTTATTTCAGTTATTTGTTTTATTACATATTGTGGACCGACTAAAAATTGAAAGAAAAAATAGTATTAAAAAAGTATGCAGAATAATAAATGGATCAAATACTCGCTAAATTCCTTAAATTAAAACTATCTACTGGGTGAGTCAAAAGAAAAAAAAACTTGACCCTGATTGTGTCCGCCATTTTGAATTTTTAAATAATATATATGTGGTATCTACGGAAAGTTTATTTTATTATCTTTAATTTGCTGCAAAGATCATTCCAATCGGTTAAGTATAGGCCGAGCTACAGTCTTTCGAATCAAGAATCTGCAGTGAATAAATAGCCTGATTTCCTTCTGGACACTGATTTCCTTCGCTGAACGCTGTTCATTGCAATGTGAATCCGTGGACAGAGCAGAAACCCGACTACTTGATTCATACGACTGTAGCTCGGTCTATACCTAACCGATGTGAATGATCTTTGCAGTAAATTAAAGATAATAAACCCAGCTTTCAGATGATACCAAATATGTTAGATATATGTTACGTAAAACATCATCATGGCGGACACAATCAGGGTGAAGTTTTTTTTGACTCACCCTGTATTACATTGTTATGGGTCTTTTTAACCTGAACTTGGTTTAACATTACTTCAAATCAACAGCTTAGATTAAAACCAATCCGAATAGATTAAAAATCATTCAAAATCAATTAAAATTGATTCAGAATGTTAATCTAATTCATTGAATCTATTTTCAGATTTATCCCCCATAACAATCTAATAGATTCGTTTTTAATCTAGGGAACTTAGAGAGTAATTACAAGATGTTTTGCTCTAAACAAGATGATCACACTTTCCGAGGACTGCTCTCTGTACTTACCATATCCAGCAAAGCATAGAGCAACATGCGGTATGTAATAAATGTTGGGCTGACACCGTCTTTCACAGGACGAACAAGACCATCATAATTGTGAAACAAATGTTCCTTCAGATTTAACATGTGATTACTGGAATTAGCCGTCAACAATCCTAGAAAGAAATGAATAATATATGAATATTCCGAAATCGTACAAAACGCAAGGACAGAACTCGCGACACAAATTTGATATTTGACATTCATTTGGTGTATGATAAGACAAAATCTATATCCTTATATCCTAAATGGTCTATTTCGATCTCCCACACTCTAAATTTTGCAACGGATAATGTAGTTGTGTATAAATGATTGAACCATTTGTTGAACTCAACTGATACTATGTAGCCAAAATAACTTTGAATAAATCTGTTTATGTAAACTGCGAATAAGTCATGTTTTATAAAGTGACCCTTGATGCCATTTGGCCAAAGCTAAAGGCACATACTTTTCAGTTCTTATTATACAGTGCAGACGATAGCGTACTTGTACGTATACGTACAAGTACGTACATACGTCACCAAATTATAAAGAAATACAAACGAATTTTAAAAAATCCTCTCGGGATTCTCAGTTTTGAGATGAGAAAGGATAAAAAAATTCAGAACTGATGCCAAATGCCATTATAAACAAATTCTATGTGTCAAAATTTTGTTTTCTTGTGTCGAAATTTAATTATTGAAAAAAATGTCACTGATGACGTCATATCAATTTTCTTAATTAATATCTTTTATTTGAAAAAAGATATCAAAAATCCGCACATACATTTTGTTGATAAGCTTTACAACTCTATGTAGTGAAGATTACAACTTCAGAACTGTCAAAATAAACTGTCCCGGGGTGAAATGTTAAAACCTAATATATTTCTTTAAAAAGTTGCATTGCATTGTGGGAAATTATGACGTATGTACGTACTTGTACGTATACGTACTTGTACGCTTTCTTCTGGACTGTTATATAGCATTTTCCCATAATGCAATTAACACCTATGGCCGTTTATGAGATATATAATTTAATATAAGCAGTGTTTGTAAACAGGTCTATTCAATGTTCTTTTGGCTTCAGAGTAGCATTAGAGTAAAATAAATGGGTCAACCAGTTGTACATAACTACATTATCCATTTAGAGTGCAGTGTGACATAAAATGTCCGGTCATTTTAGCGAATAAAAGTATGAATGGTATGCCGCCAAAGTCGAAGGGTTTGTGGGGGTGGTTAGTCAATGCAGGACAAGACCAAAGATCGTACAGCATGGTTGCAAGCATCAAAAGTGATAAACCTACGAATACGCCATAAATTACGAATGTGGTATTTCTCTTACGGATAGCCCCAATCTGATTGGACATACTCATGGTGGAATCAGCTCCAATTCACACACATATGCAGGAACAGAGGTGCCACCCAGATCTAACCGTATTGGAGACAGGTCGTGAAGCTGTTTCTATTGAGCTATTTTAAATGTACATTACGTGATCCTAGCACCACAGGGCGTTGCAAAGACAATAAATTCTGTCTTAATGTTATTCATCTGCAGCATGTTTTTTGACATCCAGGTGTTATGTCAGATATACAGCTTGAAAGTTTTTAAAAAGTATGCTCACAATCTGACACCTAGGATCTTTGGATTAAACACATAGAAAAGCTGAGTATCATAAGCATACGAGTGAAAGTTGACATCATGATTCCTAATAATGTCACCAACTGGATGAGTATACATTATGAAACCCTGCGGGCCCTGAGGAACAGAGTAGTTGAAAATATGCTGCTTGCACATTTGGTATTAAACAGCATTTATTGTACTGATTTAAGAAACATTTATGGCCACAGCATTTACTGTACTTATTTAACAAACATTTATGGTACATTTCTTATTAAATATTCTGCAGAGTATGGCTCTGAAACTCATTGTTTTGTAAACCTCGTCAATTACGATCATTTAGAGCTGAATACCGTATGAAAATCCGATGTTCATCCCTTTTTAGCAAAACATTTCCCGACTCGCGGACTTTATGAAGCCATTGTGACGTCATACTTGGAATGTTGGTGCTTATATCGGTATCAATGGAAAGAAGAGGTCCATAGCTCTCCACTGATATCAGACAAGGTATTACAAGCATTGTGTGCTTTAAAACGAATCCCCGGGTGGTAAGCACCCCTCTTCGTAAACATCTTGGTAAAAAAGCTAGGGTAATATTGGATTGACGCCCCCCCATCCGAAATCTTGGAGAATTAAACAGTTTCATATTTCTTAGTTTCTCAATAAGGCAGGTACTGTACTATATTTTCAACAAAAATGTTCAACAAAATATTTCTCTACTTAAATATTGGGTTCTATATTTTTTTCTTAATTTTTAGGCTGATCCTGGTCTATTGATTGGGTTTAACTATTTGTTATTTTTTCAGGCAGGTCACTATTATTTTGCTGTTGGGTGATGTATTTATTCAGGCTGGTACTGGTCTAATTTGTTTAATATTAATTACTTAAAATTGTGTTTTAATATTTGCTTTTATATTAGATTCTACATGAATATGGTGCTGTGCAACCTGGTAAAAATATTTTTGATGTGTACATATTTTGGCAGTGCGATGTGCAATATTATTGTTATTATCATATGTTTAATATATTATAGTTCTCTGTATAAACACTGTGTAGGCTCAAGGATCACAATTGAAACAGGTGTTCATCATGTTTGTGTACTTTCTTGTGTTTTTATCCTTGGTTACGACCTTAATAAAGTGAACTGAACTGAACTGAACTAAGTTGAACTTGCACTTAAGACAGGCAGGCATAAATTACTCAGCATTTTTAGGAGGTTCTAATTTACTACATATCGTCGTGGTCACGACATAGTGTCGAATCTGATTTTTTGGTCAAATTGAGTTAATAGTTGACTCTGGTTGCCTTTTATGTACTCTTTAATTGTACCCAAAAATAAAAGTGAAATTACATCTCCTAACCAAAATAGCCGCAGTCGAATAACACCCATTTGTATAAAACGGGTTTCACAAACAATCGAATACGTATTCGATAGCCTTGCGTGTCCAAATATCTCAAAGCACACAGATAAATTGCGAACGAATACGTATTCGCTGGGACAAAAATTGCAACTTCAGTGATCAAAATCGATAATAGGTCTGTCAAGATTTAAGGCAATCGTTGAAATTTACCTTTCTTCATGAGGGATTGGTCGTGTTATTTCACATTTTAATTTTTGTGTTTTAATTATGTTACTTGTACTAATTGAAACCTACGGTCTGTGCGTCGTGAAAAAGAACATCCAAGTTTTACAGTTTTAACATTTGTAGAAATGAACTATATTTATCACTTTAGGGGATCATAGTGACATTAACCCTCGTATTACCAAAGGGGAGTTTACCACCACAGGTAAACTTTCCTCCGGTGCCGAAAACGTTAAAAACTTTCGTTAAGTCTTCCATATAATTATTTCACATTCTTCTGCTCATTTTGGCGAAACAAATGTGAAGATAGCACCGTCACCGGTTAGCGTCGAAGTCGATTGGTGGGGAGTGGTTCTATTACCTCTACTACCCATTATTGAAAATGCAGCATTCTGATTGGTCAGTTTACTGCCCATTATTCTGCAATAATGAACCGCTAATGCATTTTCTTATCATTTATTTGCATTCATCAGCATAAAAAATACACATAAATTAGGCATATTACACTGTTAGAACAAAATTAATCAAGTTGTTTACCCTGGTCATCGCTCAACTGTGTTTAAAAATTAAGCAACTTGTTTAAAATGTTTAAAAATTAAACAACTTGTTTAAAAATTAAACAACTTGTTTAAAATTAAATAACTTGTTTGGGAAGTTGCTTGTATAAGCGTTAGTGCCCTCTAAATTGTTTAGATTATATTAGATTTTACTATTGAGTATATTACCCATATAACTGTTAATTCGTTTCAAATTTGGTATATATTTTAAGCGTGTACATTACTTTAAAAGATGGGAACTATATATGAAATTTGAAATTTAAGAAAACGAGAAAAATATGGCTGTTATGAAGTTGTATACACCACTTTTATCTTCCAAAACCTTTTGAGTTATGAAACATTCCAGTTACATTTTAAATATTTTCTGAGCTTAATTTTGAACAGTTCTAGCCAATATTTAGTGTGTGTTGCAACATGCATACTATTTACTAATTTTTATATAACATGCACAACAATGTTTGTGTTCTTTCTAACGTATTTACACCTGAAATGTATGTTTTTCTGCAAAAATGAGGAAAAACATATTGGCGACTAATTAAAGATATTAATTTTAAGGAGCTAAATTTGTAAGAGATTGTAAATTCGTTGGTCATTGTGGTCAATCTGCGCTATATTTTACAACGAACGATAATGCAACAGTGAATGTTTCCCATTTTAACCGCTTATGGAAGTCGTTTGTATACAAATTTGAACTGTTTGTAGCATAAACACAATGCAATAGACATCGTCATCGTCGTCGTTGTCATCATCATCATCATCATCATCATCATCATCATCATCGTCATCGTCATCATCGTCATCGTCATCATCATCATCATCATCATCATCGTCGTCGTCGTCCTCATCATCATCATCATCATAATCATCATCATCATCATCATCGATCAGTAGCATCATTATCGTCGTCAAGCTCGATGTTTCCTTATTTAATCGTTATTGCCACCATCATCACCGCCATCGTTATTCTTATCATCGGGGCATCATCGGCATCATCATTTTAAAATAGTAAAAACTCGTAGCTATAGTTATCTCACCATACCAACATTCGAAATCAACGGGTTTCATGCAGTCGTATACATATTCGACTCCTTAGAACACAGCGAATCAAACATTTGGGTTTTGACAAACTGTCAAATCACATTCAGTGGCCATTTTGAATAAGAAAACAGTTGTTTCTTAGTATTTTAATACTGTCGTCAGTTAGTAACTATTCATGATTTTAACATACACCACTTAAAACAGCCATTTCCTTTCATTTCATTTAATTACACGCATTCATAAGTAACTCAAACTTTCAAACACCGTTTTCTCAGAACTAGCATTTATGCTGATTCGACAGTATGCAGAACCCACGACGATATATATTGTTCTTATATGTAAACTTACCAGTTACTTGTACAAACAGAGTAAATATAAACAATGACCATCTGATATAGCAGCAAGTGGACGCCATTGCCAGACAATCTGAGATATATAAAAGAACATTAAAATATTTGCACATTAATTGTCAGGTCAGTAATTCCATTGTATGATTATTATTAATTTTAATTGAACTGCGTTGATTTTTTTTACTAATTAATGAATTGATCTTTCGCATTAAGCTAGCGCCAGCTTCAAATTCAAAAGATCGGGTTACTTAACTCATTGACCTTAAGATAATTGCTAATGGCTACGAATGGAAGTTGATTAAATGGTTGCTGTTTTGCAAAAGGTTTAATCAAAACAGCCAATGCTATTTAATTTTAAAGACGACGTTTTTATTAAGTGCGAATATATCTGGGATTATTTACGGAGTGTGGACAAATTGTATTTGCAAAGTGAATTATGGGCAAAGGTAACGCTTCCAAGAAAATGAATAATCATTGTTGATGGTGTTAAGGGTAGTCGAAGTAACAATGTTATTAGCTGTGTCGTCAGGGTAGTAGAAGTAGTAATGTTATTAACAGTGTAGTCGCAGTAGTGATCAACAATTTCACACAAAAAGGTAAACCTTGACCAGATCACCAGAACGCAATATCCGATTTTGATGACACTTAGTATATGGGTAGTGATGGACACATGTATTACCTATGCAAACTGTTGACGGTATATATGCATATTAATGAGATCATTTGCATATTTGTTCTGATTGGCTAATAATAGAAGGATAAACCTTAACAGAACGCAAAGTCCGATTTTGATGACACTTGGTATGTGTGTAGTGATGGGCACAAGTATACCTATGCAAACTGTTGATGGTATACATCCATATTAACGAGCTCATTGCATATTTGTCCTGATTGGATAATAGTAAAGGCGAACCTGGACCAAATGCAAAGTTCCGATTTTGATGATTATCATGTTTTGAGGAGTCCAAGTGTTGAAAATATCGGATCCGAAACATGATAATCATAAAATCGGATGATTTACGCCCAAAATTTATTGGTCTCGCTATGAGTTTTAAAATATTGGGCTCGACTGCGTCTCGCCCAATATTTTTGCAACTCATAGCTCGACCAACAAAGTTGGGCTCAATCGATCCAATTTTATTAGACACTTGGTATATGGGTAGTGAAGTTAATAAGGCTGCCCACAGCTTATATTCTTTGAACATAGCGAGCGCAAAAGCCGTGAAAAACGAAATTCTACTTGTTGTTGTTCTACCGCCCCGTTGTGATATACCCTGCCCTCTTAATATTTTTGGAAGTATTTGTGTTTTTGGTGACGAAAATGGTGGTTGAGGGAGGTATCGGCATTTGTGTGTGTTGTTGTAGAACCTAATATGTTTACATCATTACAAATTGCGTATATACATAGTCGACCAAGACATTGGCAACGTGAAAAACTCCCATGTTCTAACAAAGAAGTAACAGCCACATAAAGTTAGTAAATGTGAACAGAGCACCAAACAGTGTGGTATATAAGAATAGTTTACCTAAGGGCATGATTTAGTTATTTTGCCCCAAAAAGTAAAACAAAATTACTTGGGAGGCAAACTTTAATTTCCATAATTCATAAACAACTTTGGTAATTCATAACACCTTATGTCAACGGTCGGGTGTTTGAATAAACTGTTATGTTAATTGTTTTAAGGTTGTCCTGGATTTCAGTTGCGTCCTTTTCGCTTACACGAACTTAAGTCAGGTAAAATACATTTTATTTGGTGAAAAGATTCATAGTGAATATTGGTTAATAGTGAATTAATCCTTTCGGAAGATTTGCATGCAATTGAAATTGTAAGGTATGGCCAATTTTAATTCAGCTAGATTAAAAGTGGTTTTCAGTTGTATGTCTGCTACTAAGACATCCAGACACTATACAAGACAAGGTTACAATTACAGTTTGAGAGTCATCACCACAAATAAGAAATGCTTTTTTAGAATCCACATCCACAGATTAAAGGGGCATTTCGTGATCCACAGTCTCGTCCCCCCGACTTACCTAAAAATGTTGAGATTTTTATATCATCTGGACCGTTAGCCTTAGTAATCCACGTGTGTCCAATCTTACGTGCAAATTCGGTCGCATCTGTAAGAAATTCGCAATTTTGTATTTTCTGTCCGTACACGGGCAAAATTACAGACAGTTTTTTTTTTTTAAGGGGCCTATGGGATCGTGGGAAACGAGCAATTGCTCATAACACAAAACTGCAAGATCGGGATCAGCTCAAATTTTGAGAATAGGCTTTTCTCAAGGATATCTAGTGATCAATGAATAAACCAGAAGGTGCTGAAATCACGAAATGCACCTTTAAAAAGCACGACAAATTTGAAGAAATTAAGCAATGTGATTCCACCCACAAATCCACAATATGTTGAAATTATAGACTCCATCACTCTCTGTAAGAATTGTTAACAGCAGGGCTGCTTGCTAAATCTCATTATTTAAAAACATATATTGGTAAAACTGAGCATCACTACGCATTTTCATTTTCATTTCATAATTTATATGATTATTATCCTGTATGATCTTATTATTATTCCACTGTTACAATAATCTTTATTTGGGGGGGGCTGAGTAACTATTATTTATGAAAAGAGAGGCCCGATTTCTATTTTAAAATGATTGAATTTACTTTGAATCGAAGATCTCTGTTTTGTGTTCCTAGAAATGACACTTGTGACAGACTTCTGGAGTGAAGTTTGTCGAAGTGAATTGAAGACCTCAGTTTTGTGTTCCTAGAAATGGAACATTGTGACACTTTTCTGGAATGAAGTTAATCTTCTTTGTGAAATCTGTAAATCATATAATTGTCATTGAACTTCGGATTCCTTTATGCACCCTGTACTTCGACACGCCCTGTATAGGCTTACCTTAATATTTTTTAATTCGATTACTTATAGAATAAAAGATAGGAGTTGTTGTTTTGCCTATCTAATATCGTGTCATATTGGATGGGCAGTCCAATATTTTGAGTAGTGGATGCCGGTACTACGATAACAATATTGGACTGCCCATTCAATATGACACGATATTAGATAGACAAAACAACAAATCCTATCTTTTATTCTCATTCTTATTTAGTTTTGGTTGTTTTAATCACCGAAAATATTTTTATTTCAATGATATTAGTTACAAGGGCAAAAATATTCCTCCGCTGTCAAAAATGAACCAACCCGTACTAGCTGCGTGCACTGCGTACCTTATACACGCGCGCGTAAACACTTGCGCGACGACGCACTATCTAATATCGTCTCATATAAACCAATGGTATTGCGTGTTTGCTTAGTAAACCCCGCCCACTGAATAAGAATCGTGCTTCCATGTTGAGCAGAAGCTTCTGGATAACATCTTTATGGGAGGAGGAGTGATTTTCACCCATTCTTTATGATGTATTTGATTTAGCTCCAGAAGTATTGCTGGTAGAAGTAAAAATGTTTGCATCATGGATGAGTCACCCGCGTTCATCCCAAAGATGTTCGATACGTGAAAGATCCTTGGACCTGGCTGGCCATGGGAAACAAATGAAGAGGTTGTCAACTAAAAGTCAGAGTTATTCTTGCTGTGTGATCTGGCATTATCTTGCTGGAAGTTAATGTCTTCGGTTTCCCCTATAACTTCATCAATGTAGCGTTTCGCAGTAAATGTACCAGTCATTGTTATGAGCCTTGCGCGTCCTTTCCGTGTGATACCCATAGGCGTAAATCCCGGGGGGGGGGGGGATATATCCCCCCAATATTTTGATGAGGGGGGATGGTCAATACGATCATCCCCCCCCCCAATGTTGATGCCCATTCATGTGTTTTTGACCCAAAATAACCTCATATTTCACCATAATAGTTTAAAAATGGTAAATTTCCGCGCGCTTCGCGCGCATTTGGTTCTAATTACAATTATATTTAATGATTTACCTTCTAAATGGCAATTTGTTTGCGTGCACATGTGATAGTAATCGATCTTTTCAGCAAAACCCCATTTCATTCATAAATTTTCATCAACCCCATCCCCCCAATGTCAACAAGAAATTTACGCCACTGGTGATACCACCACAAAACAATCACCGATCCTCTACCATATCTGCCGTGTTCCTTAATACAGATGCCAAAGAATCTCTCCGAAGCCAATCTCTTATCCGTCCTGAACAAGATAAACAGTTGAGCCTGGTGCACAAACGATCTGAAATGATCTGACCTGAATGGTAATAAAGGTCAATGAACTCAAAAATATCCTTAAAATTTATACTATTGGCTCATTCCATGCCAAAACACCACATTGTTAAAGGGATTAGCAGCGATTTACTAATCCGAAACATCGAAAAAATCATCAAAATTCATATTTTTATATTTTTGTTACTGGCATGGATATGCGAACATAACCTGCAAGTGGTTGGCTTGAAATCCGTGTATTAAAGACAAGGCAGTACTTTTTATCCGATTCTGTAATTTCTATACGTGCGTATCAAAATTCCGACTTGAGATCAAAAAAGCCTTTCCCGCTGAATATCACAGATTTTCATCATGATATTTTGGACCATGATCAATATAGTTTGACATCAAACACAAACATTATTGATCTTTGGTTATTCTGTACTGGTGCAAACCACAATCAGCTGTTTATTGCAGATTTTGAAATGCCGTCGCTGTATGTATATTTGCGGGAGATGGCATGATCAATTTCCTCAAATACTTCATTTTTTCACTATTTGGTGGTTTTGTTTCTACATTAAAGCAGTTATATGGAATTGTGCACACTTATCCCTGATTTACAAGTTTAAAAAATGCATTTCCACATTTTTTCGATTCTCTCGCATTATCGCTGCTAATCCCTTTAAATTACTGAGAAAAAGGTAACCAAAGATGCTTAATTCATGGTCCTCTGAAAAAGCTCAATATTAGGCTGAGTCGTAAAACTTTGAGAGACCATAACTTCGAAACGCAATGGAATTGGAATTTTTCCTTTTGACCTCCTCTGTAGCACCATAAAATGCACCTTTGCAATTTGAACAAAATCTGAGAGGGTGGGTTCCACACCTTGGTGTTTTGACATGGAATGAACCTATTACGTAACCTAGGAATATCCAATCTGATGTGGTGTCTAAAGTCCTGAATTCAAAAACGTTGCAGTTCAACGGTGATATGTCTTCGCCATGAAAAAAAAATTAAAATTATATCGTTCCACGTTAACAAATCCGTAGGAATCTTCTTCAGTAAATAGATTTAATCTCCTTTTTTCGGAGCAATCTTGAAGATAACGTTGTCCAGCAGTTCAAGACGACTGGGATCTATGAACCTTCCTCAAAAACTTAACAGTCGGTTAACAGTTCGCGTTGTAAAAATTTGTCCACATATTCCGTCTGCGGTAAATGTCCGCTTGTAGAACCACAAAATCATAATCTCCTGATTCTCAAATTTGAAGCTCTTTGGGCTTCAAAAACGATAGCAAAATAAATTGCTGTAAGTTCATGTGATATCTAAATAACTATAAATCCTGGTAGAAATACTGCTCTGATCTGCAGATCAAAAACTACTGGCCAAGAATATGTCTAATGAGATATATATATATTTCACAGCTAGTTTTCCTATATCTAAGATAGGCATTACATCACCTTACAGTATCCAGTAGAAAAGTTCAATGATGATATCATTGGAAATTACCTCTTTCGCAATCTTGAATCTGCAATATCTGAAAAATCTTCAGGTTAAATCCCTAGCTAATTATATTAATGATTTCTAGAAGTCTCCAAGCATGTAAACGCAAGGTACTTACTCTTGAAATCAAACATCCTCAACCTTAAAAACAAAATTCTTAAACAGCTGTGAAAATGTAAGCAATTTCATTGGCTGATGCCCGGGTTCAATTCGACAATTGAACCCAGATAGTACGCGGTGCATATTGGCGTTATTTGGAGGTTGAAGCGCTCGCGTCATACCGCGTTTTGCTACGTTCACTCGCGCCTGCCAACGTTGCGTCTCGTTGCGTATGATCGTTGCGTACAACGGGTTGTTCGATTGTTGTAACTGGTCGGTTGCAGTCCTTTCTTGTTCTATTTAAACCAAAAAGTATTGCGAAATTGGGTTAAGGATGACCTTAAATTATAAAGCTGTTCTTCCACTTAAAATAATGGTATCGCCTTGGATTCAATTCCTCGTAAAGAGAGTACCGGTTCCCAAAATCCTACCTTTATTCTCTCATTTGAATACAATGAAAGTTTTCTTAAAATCTGATTTTATACCTGTATCCAGGCCGTGGTTAAACAACTCAAATACAGCTTGCACACTGCAGTGTAAAACTTACAACTTTGATAGTGTTCTTGCATTGCTGCGTTTAATCTATATTACAAGTTGTAATATTAATATCTGCCAAGACATTCTCTTTTCCTTTGATATGTCTTATCTCAAAATTGTATTCTTGTAGAGGTAAACTCCCAATACAGGTCTCTCATTTCTGAGGATTGTGATCCGTGTATACATTAACTGGGTGCACTCTTACGCTCAAGGGCACTTTAAAATTTTGCAATGACAATGGCAATTCTACGCACTTTTTCTTAATTGTAATTTCTCTGATGTTAGTCAAACTTTTTAGAGAAGTAGCATACAGGGTGGTCTGCATCAATTTCTCCTGGCTGCATGGGAACTATAACACAGGCTAAGTCACTGGCATCAACTGCAAACTGGAATTGTTTTTGAAACTCGGGCGTAATCAAAACAGACGCATTTATCAAGATTTTATCTTGACTTAAAAGTTTAACTACTTAGTTCTTTAGGTAGACAAGTATGAATATTTGTTAATCTTTCCCTGGCGATGGCTAGTGCACGCAAGTGTTCAAAAAACATGTGCAAAGACCTTTCGGACCTAACACATATAGATAATATCTATCGCTCCTCTGCCAACCCTGGCTTGTTAGCTTAATTGGTAAGAGCGCCGGAGGTTGCCCGTTCGAGTACCGGCCAAACGCACATGTTTTTTTAACACATGCGTGCGCTGGCCATCTCCAGAGAAATATTAATAAATAATCATAGTCCACTGATTCTCTCAAATACTTCTTGGCATTTGACCAAACAAACTTTGCAGCGAACATGCAATTTTGAGAAATGTGGAGAGTATTTTCTGTAATACCCAACCATACCTAAGAATCTCCTGATATCCCTTTCTCTCTTTGGTGTGAAATTTCTAATTGCTTGACTTCTGATAGGAATCGTTCCTCAAAGTTTAATACATAGAAAACAAAATAATATCGTTATAAATAAAATTGAAGATACATAAACAGTGCTAAGGAAAATGTCAGCACCACTTTCATAGTATATGAGCCTTTCATGTCTCTTAAAGTTAGACCTTATCTATATCCGATTTACCACCAATAACTTCCATACAGACCAAATCCAAAGTTTTCATGCTAGAAGTGATATGTAGTATAGCCGAGTTCAAAACAGCTCGTCTTCATGTGAGGCAAGCAGAGCAGCGGGAGAGTCTTGCTTAAGTCCTTAGTACTCTCCTTCCTACTTGGGTATATCATTCCATGAAAAAATTAACTGCCTACACAGAACCATAAGTTGTCAACGTTTTTTGTAGATTACGGGTAACATAAAAATATTAGCAACAGTAAATGGCATAACTCAATAACGATGAAATTATCTGCAGAAGCCTGTCATCCTTGGTTGATTTTGTTAATGCCGTACATTTCAATTCATCTAATGGGAGCGACGAGATGCGCATTCACGCACGCAATAGTGCAGATGAAACTAAAGGTCGAGGTTTAACGGCCTTATACGCTGGGCTGGACATTTTGTACCCGCAAAACCGGATGTCACATAAATCCCAAAATCATAGAAGTCATTTTACTGTTGTTTAGGACATATTTGATAGGATCAAATTCGTTACTTGTTTTAACCCCATATCACACCCCTGCAAAGGGCATACGTGGGTTCCACCGAGTTCTACCGTACCCAAAGTGTTTCATCTATGTTGCGAAACTTTCCCTAGCAATTTCCTACTGCAATATTCCCAAGTAAGCCCAATGTGTATGTAAACGCTTACAAATACGAAGCTTCAGGGACAAGCCTCAACCTAAACAGAGGCGAAAAATATCCAAGCTGTCCAAATGCTCTTCAACAGCAGCGTCAACTGAATGGCCCCAGAATTAGCCTTCGATGTAATGGTCTGGGATTGCCTCAAAGTACTTTCGATCGCATCAAGCGCATGGACATACAATGACATCCGTGTTGAATAATACGGAGACATGAACTTCAAGAACTTTTTTGAGTGGCTGCTTGGAAGATCACTTCGCCCTCTTGAAGACCTTTGCATCGGCGATGGAAGTGCCTTTTGCCTGAATGGCTCAATCAGCACCCACAATGTCAGACAGTATGTCCCACGCGATCAAAGGCCTCTGGTCTTTGTATTGAGATGGGAGGCTCGAGGCAAATACTTACAGTATGGATTCGCTTTGTTGGAAACGGTGGCCTTACTGGCCCCTGCTTTATTTCTGCTGAACGTGAAAGGAGAAGTGCATCTTGCAATGCTAAATGACCACGTTTCACCAGTCTTGGTGGAAGAATTTTGGAAATAAAATTGACAGTTTAGGCATTTCTGGTGTGCACAGAACGGTTCTTCTGCACATCGAACAAAAATTGGTGAAAGTTCATTTACAACAGTTATTTTGGAACAGAGTGACGGCCTTAAACCACACTACTTGACCCCCTGGACTTCATTTTATGAGGCTATTTGTCTCGCGTGTACATAACTCCTCCGGCAAGTATGGATGACCTTCCGTGAAGTGGATGCTCTCAACAGGACCGACAGATGATTCGGCGGGCTATTGCACAGATGCTAAAGAGAGCTCAGCTCTCTGTTGATCGCGGTGGGAACCATGTTGACGACTGGCAAATTTGAAACTTTTGTCAATGTAACGTCGTAATTTTTGAAAGCAAAATCTCATTTTATTTGTAATTTTGTGGGTTGGTGGTGGGATGTAATAGTCCCACTCCTCTATGTCGCCTTTTTTCCTGATGTTCAGTCATACATGAAACAAATTTATTTTTACTGAAATGAAGTGCCCAACAAAACAAGTGGAAAATCAACAAATGCATGTTAAAACATTCTCCATTAATTTTGGTACGCTAGAACACAAGATTCAATTTCGATGCGCATTTTGTTTTACTCACACTGTAGATGAATCAGATCGAGAGGTAGTAATAGACCAGCCAAATAAGGACTTTAATACATCATGCATTTTGTTATACGATATATATATAACTATTAACTTACCACTAACAGCGGGATAATAACACAAGATATTCAGCCAATCATTTCTTCAAGGCAAATGTATGGCAGCCATACAGTAAAAGTGAGAGCTACAAATACAGTTGATACCGTCGAATCAACAGATTTCATCCCTCTGGCATTCAAATATTTGAAGTAATGTTAACTTACCGAGTTGACGTATTTTAAAACTACAGGGCTGTATTAAGTCAATAAAAGGTTGCCCTTCACAATTCAATGCATCATGCTTAAACTAATTAATGATGCGTCCATCCATCAAATATTGTAAAGGACGTGTAAAGAAATGCTCTGGTGGTACTTAACAAAATTGACTCATCCACCGAAATTCCTAATAAAAGGGAAAAAATCCGACTGAACATCATTACGGTAAACCACCTTTTCGTGTACACAAAATATGGCATTAACTTCATTGCGGTCAGTTATGATATCATATGAATTTGAAAGTAATTAATCTTTGCAGCATATTAACAACGATGTTTGTTAAGAATCACCCGAGAACCTTAACCTATAAAAATCGACTGCCATTACCGCAGAAGGAGAAAACCATGGGATACCAAAATGTAATTAATATGTATTTTAAAATCATATATAGGGAATCAAACAAATTTTAGGTCCCAAAAGGGTGATAAAAAATTTCCTGTCGGTTTTGCATGGGGATCACAAAATGTTAAGGATATTTTGCCCCATCCTAAACATAGATTTACCAAAGTATCATTATTTTAACCATTTTACAATTTTAAACTGGAATATCAACTTTCATTAGAAAATATGTCTTGAAAACCGAATATTGCAAGAGTTCCACGCGAAGAACCCTAGCAAGCAGCGCAGCGCCATGCCAAGCCTACTCGTTGCCATGTCCACTTTCCGGACACCCCACTAAACATCTCTTATTCCAGAAACAGCCTCACTACTTTTTTACATATTTCACCTTTGTGAATGTAATGGAAGCTATCTGGCCAGAAATATTTGTCCATCAGCAAATTTGTTTAAAAAAAAACCCAATATCCCTCCCTCGGCAAACCTAGCAATGTTACACTCCAAAAATGTTGAGTAAAAAAATGTCACAGCTCTTAATATTGAGTAAAATCTTAGTCAAAGTTGAGTAAACCTTAACAAAGCTGAGTATATTTACCCAACAATGACTAAGCTTTAGTCAACATTGAGTGAGGTTTACTCAACTTTGACTAAGATTTTACTCAACATTAAGAGCTGTGACATTTTTACTAAACATGAGTTAAATAATTTGTACAGTGTTGCTGCCTTTTTGTCTGAAGGTATGAGTGGGATCAAAACATTTTACAACCCTAAAAGGGGGATAATTTTGTTTTAAACAAAGCTCGAGTCCCTTCCCTGGTCACCCCCAGCGATGTTATACATGAAATGTGTTTTTTGTCGGAAGGCATGAGGGGATTAAAACATTTTACAACCCTAAAAAAGGGGGGGGGGATAAAAAATGTTCGGGGTAAACAAAGTTTTGATGACAGACGCTCCACCTTTTCACCCCCACCACACTATCAATTGGAACTCCCTAAGTGCATTTTGTAAATCGCCTTGCATTGTGGTTAATTTTGATTTGTTTATCTTGACATGTAATGCATGTTAATTTAGTGACAACATCCTTGACATTTTTGTTTTACACATCAAGCACTTACTTTGGAAAAATAAAACGTCCAATTTAATTATTAAAGCTCGCTGATTTAACCTACAGAATCTCTGAGAATGTATCATGTGTGAGTAAAAGCATTCACTTAAATTGTGTTTACCTTCAATGTTTTGTAAAAACAACAATCCAACATACCACATCATGGCTCTATGATACTTCGCTTTTCAAAAAGGTTCGTTGACTTTTACTACATAGTGAATTCTTAGTTGCTGAAACGCCAACAATTGATGTGCAAAGTACTTATTTTTGTTCGTACCAAATAACTCAAAATATTTGATATTTTAAGTATTTATTTTGTACAGTGTAGAAACGTTATGTGTGTGTGTGTGTACTATTTTTTTCAAATTAAACTAAATATAATACAAAAAGGAGGAATCGAGTTCTACAATACTTTTAAAACTATTTTTAAAAACGAAAGGGAAAATAAGATTTTGCATTTTAATGACGTTACTTACGACGTTATTGAACACATTTTATAGGTAAAACGATTTTCATAGTTAATATTCTTAAAAACAAGTAAATACAAAAGAACGCGTAATATTACGGAAAATATAATAACGATCAGCGTATAAATACTACCTTTTTTCAAAATGTGTAGTATTATTTTCTAACCACTGTTTATTTGCATTTTTCTGCTTCCAAATTGTAATTTTATGTTAGGTATAGGTAATAAAGCGTGAAGATTATTGAATAATTAGGGTTTACCGTAATTTAAAAGGTAAAGTCTGGTAAAAAATTAGGAACTTCTAATGAATGATCTAAATGAATATATAAATAAATGGCAGAAATAGCTACATAATAACCCTCAACGATACTCGCCTACGTGTTTTTGATCAGAACCTTGGGGGTTAAACACGACTGATTAATGAGTCATTATTTGTCCTTTGTACAAACTTAATATTATCCACTTTGCAATCAACATTATACGATCTGTCCGGCCTGGCTTCAAATCCATGCCAGTCAGCACAGCAACAATATCCTGCATGAAAGGCCTTTATATTGCAGTATTCTTCGAAGAAGAACATTTCATATTATCGTTAATTGCTCAGGTTGATGGCAGTAATTTAGAGGCGATTCATTATGAAGAGATGATTTATTGTTAAAAAGGTACTTAGATATTCATGGAATGACCTAATGCAACTATATGATATCGCGATATTGGCACTTGACGATATCAACGATTACCTGTATCGCGGAATTCAACTTCAGATAACAGAAAAAACAGACCTCCAGAGTGTTCTGGTCTTTGTCTTTTTAGACTATTATGACTTTTATTTTTGCTTTTAATTATTTTTCAGGACTACACTAAATCTATGACAATATTTAACCCATTTAAGAAAAGATTTGGCGTATTCATCTAAAATTTCAAAATTTAAACAATCTGGTGTTATTATTTATTAGAGTGTTGAAGCAAAGCAATTGTTTTAATACAGTATATTTCTCATTTCGAGCAAAGAACGGACAAAATACGCCAATTGCAGGATTAAACCAGGAAAGCATTGTTATCGTTAATAAAAAATAAGAATTCATCTGGTTGTAGAATCTTCACAAAGACATATTTAGTGTGCACAAAAATAGGCGATTGTCTACCGAAGGAGCGGTGATTGCCACCCCTTCAGGTTTTTTTCGGGCTTGGGCTTTAAAAAAAAACCCCTTTTTAGTTGCCAAATTATCCTAAAAAATCTCTACCTAACACCACTACAGGGAAAACTGACAGTTTGCTACAGGATGACTTTGAACTGTTACAGGCTTTTAGAAGTGACAGAACGTGAAGGGATTGTCAAAACAAAATAGATGCACATTTTTACTGAAACTTTTATTTATTTATTCTTCGCAACATTGATGAAAATCGGAAAGTTGGGCTAAATACATTACCACCAGCCCATTTCAACATCATGGTATTATTTGGATATCAAAGTAAGGTAAAGTATTACGAAGAATACCCATTGTGAACAAAATATTCCACTATACATAAGGGCCTTTTAAAAAAAAATGTCTACCGATGCAGGGGGTAGTTCCACACCCTCTTCTAAACTTTCGTGTTATACCATCCTGTATGGTACAAATGACTTACTGGTCTTTTTTGCTAACCTTTTCACGTAAAAACGAACACCTACCGACGGTAAAGTTAGGTGCATGGTGATGAAATGAGGGATGTTGCCATGCTTTAACTTTCTGGAGAGTGGTACAAACATGGCTAGTGATGACGTCCGAATGCCACAGATACTTGAATTTTGGCTACCGATAGATCTCAGGCTTGTTCGTCCATTTATATTGATACCAAAATGAGTAGTAAGTCACAATGATGTCACAAGTTTGAATTTGCCTGGCAGCAAAAAACATAGTATAGAGAATAGACGAGTTCCATGGCGGCTTTGGCTAGTAAGATGACCAAAGAAAGTTTATTATCCCAGAACGTTTTAGTGGCATAATAGCTTTTTGGGGATAATAAAATTGCAAAATATCAAATTCCATACTATATATAGTATTGTGCATACTGGACTTGACTTGACGTCATAGTGACATCATGAAGAGAATGTTTGGAATAGTGTTGGAAATATGAGCTGAAATAATCCTTAGCAGTCCCTGCATTCCTGAAAAATGTAACCTTGAAACAATATTCATGAAGAATGCATTAATGATTAAGTTTACTTGTACATTCCCCCAATTAATGCTGTTACCCCAAGGGATCTTTCATTCAAATTGGATTTAAAAAAAAAATAGCATGTGGACTCTGTAAATATTTTTGTTTTTATTAACCAAAAGCCAACGAAGTAAACTCTGTTAGTACTAATTGCGCCATCCAGCATGATGGGTTTCTCCTTTTCAGTTTTTCTTTCTGACATCACTAGTGTTCCACTGCCTTACGACGTTGTTAGTTGCCGCCCTCACTCCAGATGACCCCAGAATTCTTTAGAGACATGATGCAGAATTGCTATTAATTATATATTCGTAGAAAATAATCCGTGTAGAAAATTGCTTCTTCAATTAGCAAAGTTCAAAGTTATGCATATGTATTGTCAACAGATGGTGTTTTTTTTGGTTTTTAATTAAAACAAGGCTAATTTGGCCAAGGCATCTTAAAGAGACACTGGGCACATTTGAAAAATAGTGACGGCCCTCACAGATTTTTCAAAACCAATATTTTGTGCATTGGTTGTATCGCTTTTATAGTTACATTACCCTCACACTTGCAAAAACTAAGACCAAATCAGTATCCTTAGGCCTTGTATGGACAACCGTCACACCCCCTCTCGGGAATCTCCCTTACCCACCAAGCCTCCCTATTTCAGATATCCCTCTTGCATTTTCCTGCATTTATTAACTGACGTAAATACTCATCCGCCACTGCTAACTCATGTTAACCCTTGTTACATCATCCCCCCTACATACTTTCTCACCACATCCTTGCGCAGTCTCCTCCCTTTATCTCCTGTACCTTCCCTAGACATTCCTCTGTCCCCCTCCTTGACATTTTCTCCCCCTTCTCTCGTATCGTATTTGCATTCACGCCTATAACTCCATTTTACTCCTTCCGTCCTCCTCCCTTCCCACCCCCTCCTCTCCTATATTACCTTTCTTTTGCCTATCTGTCTGCATTGGCACTTCTGCATCAACCGCATCGACTCCCCCTTTCCTGTTGTTACCAGTCCGCTCTTCTTTTTTCTCCACGTGGAAACAGAACGATTTTATAATTAAAACGTCGCCGGCGACGTTTGTAATTCAGCAGACGACGGAATGTGTATTTAATAGAAGAAAAAGCACGCCATATTGCATGGTTCCCAGGGCATGCACCATGTTTGAGGACTGGTCTGTGACCTTTGTGGTGTAATATCAATGATACGAGTCCATTGATATTAGACAATGTTCACATTTGTTGATTAAAGTTATAGAATACGTAACAGTTAGCTACAAATACGTGGAGTCTGTAATTGTTTTTGAGTATGTTATTTTATGTGTAAACTGTATCTCTATTCTTCCAAAGGCCTAGAATATTCATTAGTAGCAAATTGAAAAAAAATCATTATTTTGTGCCAGTGCCGCTTTAAATGTAGGGTCATGTCTCGTATGATTGGGACACCCACAGAGTTGGTGGCGTTACATTTCATCATCCTCTTCTATGTTAAACAAGCTGCTGCACAGAGCATTGAGTGTCAATTTGTTTAAGTTAGGATCATTACCAAAAGCTTTTTATTATACGTTTTAAATATAGATTACATTTGAAATTAAATTTGTTTAATTAGAAAAACAATCACAAATAGTAACGAAGGTACACTCTGGTGGAGTGGCGGTGATGAGTGGCGGTTGAGGCGTGGCGGTGGAGCGGTATGTACAAATCAATTGGGAAAAGGAATTGCTTGTTCTGACGCATATTGCAATGTGTCTTAATTGAATACAGAATATGCTTTTAGCATATACTAGCCTTTCCTGATGCATGCTTACAAAGGTCTAAAACGAAAAATGGTAATAATTAATTAGGTAATTGGGTTATAATTTAAAAATCATAAAACCTTAATACTATTGGGTGCTATTCAGTGCTCAAATTTGATCTAAAAGGACTAACATGGTTACATTGCCACAGTTTATGGTGTGATCAGGAGATATTAGTAATGCGAGGTAAAAGAGCTGAAAAGTCATAAATATACCCCTTTACAGTTATACTGGTGAAGTACTTATCTCCACAGAGTATCCTCACTATTCTGTTAAATGTGCTGTCACATGATGACAGGGAATATATGTAACAGGCCCAAAGAATTAGCAATGATTATTTCACTTTGAGTAGATTAAGTCCTAAATTAGCACATAAAAATTATATAACTTAGTCTAAGTAATATATATAATGTATACCTGGTTTGTGTGCATACAGGGGTGTATGTAGCAATAGAATTCAAGAGAACCGCGAGGAATGTTCTGGAATTTAATGGACTAGGAGATCAGGACTAGGCCTAATCAAGAGTGATATGTGTATGGCTCTATAGATGGCGCCCCCTACTGTATCTACAGGGACACCGTGCTGTGGTGGGTGATGGCTATGAACATTCTAATATGGGAACATTGGAGGCGAACCAGCATATGATGTAATGACTATATTTAGTACATGACTCATATAGAAAGGACCAGATCCTTATAGTATGGTTGAGAGGATATATAAAGACTCGGTGAGAGAAGATGAGTCAGAGAGTATCACAACAACATTACTCCAAGGAGAGTTAATACCATCGTGACTCCAAGTATTAGCAGAGATAGTGACACTTAGTTGCCCTTCAAGTTGTCAGTGACAGTAATCACAGTCTAGTACTAATCTAACAATAGTGGACATTGCTAGTAGGTCTCAGCTCAGCAGTTTAGTCCGATTGTGTAGCCGGGTTCGGTTTTGTATTCAGTGGCCCTCGGAGTTATCCAATGATAAACAGCTACAGCCTTTTGGACTGTATATTAGTCGACCTCCGAGCTTCGGGATCATTAGGAGCTGGTTTTCTTCAGTAAGGACAAGTCGTCCGCTGGGACACGTCCACTATTGGAAATTGGAGTTGCAGCTGAAGAATATTTCGCCAGGACTCTTTGCAAGTCGGCATCTTAATTGTAATCGTGCTGCAGCCCGCGTCGCGGCACATCACCAGGTAGTAAGTTTAGTATGTGCATAAATTAACAACTTTATTATAGATAAATCTTGATTATTGATCCTAAATCGATGTTTGAATGAGAATTGATTTAAACACAATTAAAATAAATACTTTGTTTTAAAATTTGTAATCAAGTTCACAGTGTATTGTCTAAGTTATTTCAGGAGTTTGAAATGCCGTAGTTTTGAGGTGGTTTTGGCCTGGTAGGTGACCGTAACCAAAAATTGGGGGTTCGTGTCGGGAACTACACTGTAAAAATTACAGTTAACATTATTGAACAAATTTGATTGTGTGTTTAACTTGATATCGGTGCTATATATGGTTTTGTGACAGAAAGTGTTCATAAAAATGGCGTTTA